>JAULKL010295574.1:0-18294 GCA_032355745.1 Rubia rechingeri
CATTGCAGCTACAACATTTAGCGGGTTTCAAACCTCTACTTTTTGAGATTCATTATGGGAACGGATCTTTTTGGGATACATTATGAAACCATCAAAGAGATGCTGATATAGCTCTCACATATTTCCATAATTTTGTACATTTTTGGATAACATTTTTTCATTTTATGCTCTAGTTTTGGGGTTTGGAGAGCCCAATAAATCTCTCCCATTCACCATTTGTGGATGTTTAATCTTTAAAAAAATCATGCAAATCAGTTAATACCTTGGAACTATCTAAAAAAAATAGCAGCAGGATTTTCTTTCATTCCTTCTTGCAAATTGCACTAAATATAGGAACAAAAAGAAATGAATAAACCCTTCACAATAAAAGCTCGGGCAAGACAAATTGTAGAGTCCAGAAATAAAGCATATAATTACATGTACCTGGAATATTCTTGGGCTCTGAAAACATGCAGTAATATGCAATTTGAGAATTTAGAATCATAAAATTAGAGTTATTCTGTCTTGAGAAAAACTAGTAAGATATTATTTCTTAGGTCACAAAGTAAGAAGGGTTACAGAATATGCATTAGATAAAATATCAGCAGTTAAGATATTTCCAAGATACTCGTGGAAGATCATTTTCCATCATCTCGGCAAATTTTGTTCCATTTTCTCCCTCATTAACATAATCAAGTTCCTAAAAAAAAGTGCAGCCCATTCATCACTGTTCCGGTGGGAAAAAATTTGTGGGATTTTTCTGGTAGATGAATCGTGATGTTTTTGTTGTGGAAATGATATATTTTCACTAACATTTCCCCAGGAGCAGAATTGTTCAGTTCAGACATTCATGAACAAGAACACCTGACACTTGACAGTCATTTTGACCTTCCATTTAAAAAACCATTTATTCTTTACATATTTCCAATTTCTAATATTAATTAACACTCAATCTATTGAAGACATAGGCCCGTTCTAATATTAGATTGAATGAAAAATCTTCCTTATTGTATTTTCTATCACCAGGAAGAAATTCATGTTCTGTTTGAATTTTTTATGGAAAATTTGGATGGAAGGGACAGTGTACAGACACATTCCAATGGATTCTTCTTCTTTTCTTCTTATGTTAAAACAAATTCTTGTGTATTGCAATGTCTACTTCTTCTCTCCTTTTTGGCTTGTTCACTCTGAATTAGTGAACAAATTTGTTGCAAATCCATATGTTACGGTGAATAAAATATCTCGGCATCAGTTCTCTGCAGTTTTAAGAGTATACATTTTAGAACAATTAGTTTTAGTCCAAACAGGTCTATGCATCTATTAAATTGAGACATTTAGTATTAAGTTCATATTTTACAGTTGTGAAGAATGATTCTGAACATGAAACTTATTTGCCATCCCAACTTCAAACTAGTCAATCTGCAGCTGTGGAAAACACTGGGTTTCTGAATTTGTTGCAGGAATAAACAACTTGTATATATTGGCTAAAGTTTAAGTTAAAGGCCTTAATGTTGTAAGTTTCAATATGCTTCTCAGCTGTTACTGATGAATCATATTCTGATCCCGGTTTACCCCTGCATTGTAAATACTTTTAAATTTGATGATAGCTTATAAAACATGGATTACATAAACTGAAGTTGATAAGGAAATAGGAATCCTTTCCCTTGTAGGGAAAGGTTTATAGATGGTAGTTACCTTATAGAATTAGTTTCCTTATAGAATTAGTTATAGATGGTAATTTCCTTATAGACTTATAATCCTATTCCCGTTAGACTTTGGTTTTTTATAACCCTATATATTGTAACCCTCATCATTGATGAGATGTTTCATTGATGTAATATCAATGCATCATTAATAAAGTCTTTTATATTTCTTCAGAAGTACTGGTTAAGAGGGAAGAGACATTTCGTACTGGTATCACGAATCTCACAAGACACTTTCTCTCAATTACATTAAGAAAATCCTCTGTAATTGAACGGGAAGATTGACTTGAAATCTTACTGGGCAGTTGATAAATTTTGCTGACAACATTCTAGTTAATGCAACAAAAACATTAGAATGGGAAAGTAAAAAATAGTATATTAGAGAGATAAACCTTTTCATGTACTCAATGACTTCCTCAATATCAGGGTTCAGGAATAATCGAGTTCCAAACAATGAATTCGATATAGAGATTTCACCTATTAAAAATTTTCTCAAGTATCAGCTAGCAGAAATATGACATATCTTAAACATAGAGACAACTTCAAACCAACATGTACAGTTTTGATAATCAGTATAAATAATACGTAAACCTTAGATTTTGAAGTCAGAAAAATCACAGCAAAGCACTTAACAACAAAAAAAGAAACTTTGAAAAAAGAATAGAAACAGCAAGAAAATTAATTTTACCTAAGTCAATTAAGTAAAACATTACACAGTCTGCACAGGTACACAAAATCTCATTAGCAACTTTCAGGCTGAAGAAATCTGATCAATACTTAATCTCGTATAATAATATCCCATACATAACTTTCCACTCTATCTTTGCAAATGGTATAATAAATATAATAGGCCATGTATGTTCCTCTCCGAAAAAATTGGTAACTTGTACGGAATGTTCCTCTTGTATTTCTCTGATTCTGGAACCATTAATTATATGAATAGTCGCTTGTGATCCTTTCCATTTTCCTTCGTTAGCTCAATGGAACCATCTTCCTTAACATGTCCCAAGACATCTAGAAAAGGCCAGATTTACATTCAGAGTTATTCACATAACAAATTAAAATGATTGAAATCAGAGAAATACAAGAGGACTTACAGTGTAAGAGAAGCTATGAAAACATGATTACCCATTAAACAATTTTCATCCAGCTTCTTCGACGCATTAGCTTCAAATGGTGCAAAGTTAAACCCATATAAGGGGATTGCAACCATCAGCATTTTTCAAAGAAGTAGCTTAAAAGAAACTTATCTTGTATGGATGGGAAACGGTACTGTAACTTCTTCCATTTTCACAGATAACAAAACATGTAATCACATACAATTCTCTTTTAACTATCAAATGTGAAAACTTGACTTCTTAATGGAAGCCCGGATTTTTTTTAATATGAACCATATATTATCGAATAAAAAACTACAAAGTCCATGAATAATTTATGGGGTAATAATTGTATGTTTGTATTAATGTTCTGGGGTACATTATATAGAGGTAAAAAGATCTATATAGAAAAGGAAAAGAAAATCTAAGCTAATTACAATTCCGAGTAATATTCACATAATATTGCTTATTCCTTAATACTCCTCCTCAAGTTGGAGCATGTGGATCACAAATGCCCAACTTGCCAAGTAATGAATGAAACTGATTCCGTCTGAGAGCTTTGGTAAACAAGTCTGCAGGTTGATCAGTCGTGTGGATATGATAAGTAACAAGAGCACCAAACTGGATAAGATACAAAATAACAATCAACCTCTATATGCTTCGTACATTCATGGAACACTAGATTTTCCGCAATGTGAAGAGCAGATTAACTGTCACAAAACAGTTGCATAGGAGTAAAATGCACAACACCTAAGTCTCTGAGCAAAGACTTAAGCCACAACAACTCACATTAAGTAACAGTCATTGCACGATACTCCGCTTTAGGAAAAGAACAAGAAATTTTAGGTTGCTTCTTGGTTTTCCATGAAACTGGAGAAACACCAATAGTTACAAAGTACCCTGAAAGAGAGCGTCGTGTAATAATACATGCATTCCAATAAAAATCAAAATAAGCAGTTAACTGTAACGAACTACATGAAGAGAGAAATAAACCTTGATCGGGATGACTCTTCAAGCAGTGAAGAACTCGAATAGAAGCTTACCAGTGAGAATACAAGGAGACTTTATAAACTGAGCAACCGTATGAATAGAGTAACTGAGCTCAAGACGAGTGATAGTCAAGTAAATGAGGCGACCAACTAGGCGCTAATACTTCTCATGATCATCATAAAGAGGGACTTTAACTTTTTCAAGATCATGGTGTTTCTCCATAGGGAAATCAGTTGGCTTAGAAGCCGATAGACCTATGTCAGATAATATATCAAGGGCATATTTACATTGTGAAAGAAACATCCCATCCGGTCTTCTAGCAATCTCTATACCCAAAAAATATTTAAGTGTATCGAGATCCTTCATGTGAAAATGGGAGCTCAATTATTTCTTGAATTCAGATATAAGTGACGAAGAACTACCAGCGACAATCAAATCATCTACATAGACAAATACATGCAAAGAAACTAAGCCATGAGTAAAATAAAATAGAGAGTAATCTTCCTTACTCTGAACGAAGCTAAATGCTTGTAAATCCTGAGGCAACTTGGCAAACCAATTGTGAGGAGGTTGCAAAAGACCATAAAGATATTTCTTAAAGTGATATACTTGGCCAGTGGATGCAGGATAGCCCAGTGGAGGGCGCATAAACACCTCTTCATGCAGATCACCATGTTAAAAAGTATTATGCACATCCATCTGATGAAGTTCCCGACCACGGATGACTGCAACTGGTAAAAACAGATGAACTGAACTCATTTTCACAACAGGCGCAAATGTCTCAGTATAGTCAATTCCTTCCTTCTGACAATTTCCATGAACTACCAGACGAGCTTCGTGACATTCAATAGTACCATGAGATTGGGACTAGGTATGATACATCCATTTACATCTAATTGCAGTTTTATCCAGAGGTAGAAGAGCTAAGGTCCATGTCCGATTGTGCTCAAGAGCATTAATCTGTTCAGCTATAGCATCATGCCAATGAGCATACTTCGATGCCTCAAAATAAGTGGTGGGATCTGTACTAGAAGTTACTGCACCCAAAAATCTAGAATGCGTACATGAAAATTTATAGCAATTTACAAAATTATTTAAATGATAGTGAACACCTAAGGATTATGACGATGCATGTGTTTTCATAGTAGTGGGGGGTATCAATATCAGTAGTAGAGCTGACATAGTATTCCAAATATTTAGGAAGTCAATGATTTCGAACATTATGTCGTACAGAAGGAATATCGGTCGCAGGAGGCGGCGCGAGAGACCGAATGGGCGGGGCAGGCAGCGGAGGAGAAGTAGGCAGAGGAGAGGCCACCTTGGATGGTGATGGTGACACTGGCATATCTTCAGGTGGTGCAGGAGACACGTTGTGACCGTCGCCCCCGTAGAGATGCTGGCAGCGTATGCAACTCGTCTAGGATCGGGTCAATCAGTTGAAAAACAGGATGATGATTTGGATCAAGGGCCACCGGCAGTGGGTACTCCGATGGCTGTGGGTATTCCTATGGCGGCGAAATGTTCGGCGGTGGGGTTATGTCCGACGTCGGCGATGGTAGATTAGTAGATGACACTGTGTATGAAAATTGGTTTTCGTAAAAATCAGCATCCCAAAATTTTGAAGAAGGTACTAGATTCCAAATCATAAAGGCGATATCCTTTCTTGCCAGCAGGATACCCAATAATAACACATCGTTGACTCCTAGGAGCAAACTTGTCACAATATCTGGGAATGCATGAGGCACAACACAAGCAACCAAAAACTTTCAAAAGCTTGTAGCTTGGAGTACGTCCATAGAGTAACTCAAATGGTTTGCAACCATTGAGTTGCTTTGTTGGTGTCCGGTTAATCAGATAAGCAGCAGTAAGAACACATTCTCCCCAAAAAGCAATAGGCAGATTAGCTTGAAAACACAAAACACGAGCCACATTTAACAAATGATGAAGCTTGCGTTCCACACGGCCATTATGTTGTGGTGCATCAACCATAGATGTCTCAAAAAATAATCCCAGATTCAGCAAAGTTTGATCTCAAAGGCAGAAATTCTATACCATTATCAGCACGGACATGACAGATATGGCACAAAAACCGTGTCTTGATTAAAGCACAAAATTCTCTAAATCTAGAGGCTATATGAGACTTATCAACACTAATAAATAAACCCAAAAATCTCGGGAATAATCATCAACTATAGTTAAAAGAATAAAATGCACCACTAGAAGATGGTGTACTATAAGGCCCCCAAACATCACAATGAATCAGTTCAAACAAAGAACTAGCATTCAAAGAGCTCAAAGACAAACTCTGTCTAGTCTGTTTTGCTCTATGACACACAGAGCAAGGTATAGAAGTATTATTTGTGCTAAAATCAAGAGTAAGAACAGAAGACAACACCGTAGGGGATGGATGACCAAGAAGTTGATGCCATAAATCAGATGTAGAAACTGTAGCAACTGACTGCGAGATATAAGACTGGACACATGTATCTTGTAGATGAAGCCAATAAACCCCCCCACCCCTGCTGTCCACCCATGCCGATCACAGTCCTCACATTGATTTTCCGTAAAATGCAATTTTTTTAGTAAGCAAAGCTATACATTTCAAGGCAGACAACAATATAGAGCATGACAATAAATTGCATCGTAGTGTAGATATATAAAGCACATGAGTAAAAGTGATGTCTCCAAAACGCAAAGAACCATATCGTGCAGCAGATAACATATATGCATCAGGTAGTAGAACATTAAATAGAATAGGTAGCACCAGTAATTTCAATCGGAGAACCTTTGTCACGAGTTATGTAATATGAGGCCTTCGAATCGAGAATCCAAGGTAAAGTGGGTTTACCTAACCCATGGTCAAAAGGGTAATTTAACTGATTAAATAAATTAAGGGCCTTACTCCATTGGTCATCAGACAAAAAATGGACGAAATCAGATCGGGTAGGGGAGCCGGAAGCTGCAACCGCAAATCCTGGCAGCGAGGTGACAGTGCCGGCAAAAAGAGCCATACATAAATTATTTATTTAAATTAAAAAATTGCCGAAGAACAGCAACCAATTTGTCGAACAGGGACCAGACGCGTAGTCGCACTCACTATAGAAGGAACTCGGGGGTCGCTACAATGTCATATGTAAACACACACTTCTGTAAGGGAAAGTGTGTATCTCAAACTTGCGTGACAGCACGCGCTTCTGGAAATCAGGTCGCACGCATGAATCTCACGCTCGCCTTGTTGTTTCGAGTTGGAGGCCGGACAGAGTACCAGGGACTTGCACCAGAAAAGGCTCGGAGAAAACAATGGACGCCAGATACTGGAGAAAACAAGCCCGCCAGTTACTAGAGAAAACAAGCTCGCTGGAAAGTCTCGTTGGTGGCGGAGCAGAGGACTTGATCGGAGTGCAGATTCACGGTGAGTAGTGAGCAGTTGATCGGAGAGTAGCTGAGCAGATTCATAGCCGACTTGCACTTTTGGATGTAGATTCACTTTTTTTTACAAAAATTGACATGGTAGAAAGACAGTTTGGATCAGCGGCGCGTGAAGGTCACATGCAGATGACAGCAGAAGCGTTTGCAAAAAATTTAGTACGGGAAATTTTAGGCGTTAGCTTTCAGAATTTTAGGCTCTGATACCATGAAGAATTTACGGGTAGTAATATGTGTTTGTATTCATCCTATGAGTTACATTATATAGCGATACAAAAACCTAAACAGATCTAATTACGATTCCTAGTAATATTCATATAATAATTTTTATTCCTTAATACATGGATTACAGTAACAAAACACTTTTAACACTCCCAAACTCCAACCAACTTGATTGTCGTAAGGGCTAGGTTGGACCTGAGCGTGTTACTAAGAATCTAACTGATCAGATTACTTATGTGCAATAACAAGCAATATAGATTATACAGAAGCGATTTTAGAATTCAAAACCTAACTTACTATTACAATGAAAGTCTTATAATATGATTTTTACATGGTTTAACAATAAATTTTTAAGGTGGTTTCTATATTCAAAAGCTCATCCGGGATCCTATCCCCAAATGAAGTATATGCGTGACGTACGAGTTCTAACTCTTTCTGCAAAGTTACACCTGTTAGGATTATTTAATCAGGGTAAAGTTCTTTCTCAATGAGGTTCTATCGCCAATATTTACCAAATCATTAAATAAATATCCACAAAAATCCCAGCACTTAGTAAAAGGGTACGGGTGGTAAATGCTAAGTTACAGTCAAGTACCTATATGGTAACTCTGACTAACATACAGGGCATAACTTTTTCAGCAGTGCCCGAACGCTATCAGATCCAAGAGTCCATTCTCGTCAACCAATGCTCAATATATTCAGTTATGGGTTCATATTAGTTCCATATGGTTATGCTAGCATACCAAAACTTCATGTGTAGCTTATCAATCGTATGGTCCGATCTGCACCGCTCCTCGTCGGTCTCGATCAAACTACAATAGTGTTAGGGACCCCGAAAATCACAGATAAGTAATCAAGTACCACGCAACCAAGTCTGACAGGGAAAGATAAAGTATATCCCTGTCATTCACATATAATGTTACAATAATTAAGTATGGCACGATAAAATACACGTCGTAGTTAATTATTATGAAAACAAATTAATAAATAGGAATAGTCACAATATTAACAAACATTTTTATGCATGATCTAAAATTTCCAAACAAAACATTTAAATTTAACAAGCACAATATAGTATGCAAGAATTACCTTTTTAATTCAATTTATGGAAGGTCGATGAAAACGCTCACATTAACCGGACATATACCCAATCAAATTTTACTGCAATTAAATGGGAACCACCCAGTGGCCTAATGACGTACTACGTGAAAATGGAAAAAAATTATGATTCTTTTAATTCTAGTTCATAAATAATTTATAAAATTGAAATTAATTTTAAATTTTAAAAAAGAAATTCAATTCAAAATTTACAAATGTATTTTTATATTTCATATTTCAATTTATTTTGGATAAACAAATTTATTTAATTGAATATTGAAAGTAAAATTAAGGAGTAGGATAGAGAAAGTCAAGCAGGATTCATGGAGTGATTTCAACCACCGTGGAGAGAAAAATGTAGTGATTTCTTTGCTATTTCAGTTAATGAGGTGGAAAGAAGAGATTAAATTTTTAATAAATTGAAACTACAATATCGGTTTCATAGCGGTTTCATAGCGGTTTCACCAATATACATTGTGTATCTGATGTGATGCATTTCTTTGGTGACACGAAGTCACCTAAAACAGTGCAAATGCTGATGCATTATTTCTTCGTGGGGGCAAAGGGAACGTGGGGTATACGTGTTCTATGGAATTTATATTCCTTCCGATTCACTAATATTGACTCACTTATTTTTGCCATTTGAATTAAAAATGGTAGAATTAGTGGTGGAAAATGCATTAAAACAGTAAAAAGTAAAATGAGTGGATGAAAACAATCTATAATTTGCCAAAGTGAAAAGAAGTCAATATTAAAAAATTACACTAAAAAGAAAAGTAAGTTAATATTAGTGAACCGGAGAGAGTATGAATGCTTTGGGTTAATATTTTGGGTTACAACTGATATTATTCCCAACCTTAACATGCCTAGGAAGCCTAACATCAGCATAGTGAACTGGAAAATGCAATCTTGTCATTTTAAGATCGATGTAGATGCTTCTTGGGTAAAAGGAAAGCCATACTATGGAATTGGAGTTGTCATAAGAGATTATCAAGCTAAATTCATATCTGCTTTTATCTCTTCTGTACCTGCTATCTCCAGTTTCCATGCTAAACTTTTAGCTGTCGAAAAGGGCTATCATTTGGCAACAACTTTGGAAAAATAATCAGTTCATCATAGAAACTGATAGTATGCAAGTTTTTCTGAGCATTAGGGATCCCTATAAAGCTCCATGGCAGCACTTTGACACTGCACACACACTACACGTATCCTTATCTGAATCCCAACTCTCTCATGTTCTGAGGGAAGGAAACCAGGTTGCGAATGCATTAGCCAAACAAGCTTACAAAGGAAATTTTCAACCTCACACTCTGATTTTTGTTAGTTAGACCAGAAAATTAGGGGTCTTCTATGCCTAGATAGGTTAAATGTGCCTAACTTAAGAGTTAATTGAATGCATACTGCAGAGAATAGTTTATTGCAGATTACTCGCTTGGACAAACATAGGATAATGCCTGCAAATTTAGAACATGAGCAAAAACTCTTCAAGTTGGCAAAAAAAAAATCACAAGCAGGCAGAAGGACAGGCAATGCAGCTAAGCATGTACAAATATTTCCCTCACTTCTCAAACTCAGAAGATGTTCAAGGTTTATAGGTCCTGGAAGCAGCTACAAACTCAGAGGAATACACTCACCAAAACATAGAGAGGAATTGGAAATCTGGCTAGTTTTAGCATTAACACGAGGGGTGGAGGTGATAGAACTGGAATCATTTCCAGCCCCCATATATGTCTGTTTATTTTGGTTAGTAGAACTAAAGATCAAGTGGCAAATATTTTGCCTTTTGTCTCAATCTTGTAAAAAGTCAAAATATTTCTTGACCAATTCTTTTGTAAAGACTCTATCAAATCTTTTGGTTAGTATTGGGAACCCCAATAAAAATTCCCCCAACAATATGGGTTTCATTTTAAAAACAATTCTTTGCATTCCTTTTTGTTTCTTGGGAAATGGACGCGTGGGGTGAGGTTTGGGCCGTTTGGCCGCCTACCCCCACTTTACCTATTTTAATTTAATTATTTTTTCCTTTTGATTTCTTTTGATTGTTTTAAATTATAATATTTATATATTATAATTTTAAATGGGTAGACAATTGTAATTTTTATACTACGAGGATTTATTATAAAATTTTGCTAATATAAATATTTAATTAGTACTCCTGTTGATTGCCGATAACTTAATTTCATTTGTAATTCCAATATTACGAGACTTTATTAGAAAATTATAATAATATAGATATTTAATTAGCAACTCAATTTATTATTTCTTGCTTGCCCATTATATATATTTCTCTTTTAAAATGTGTGAATTCTATTTCTCGCTTTTCTCCTATTTTGACGTATTTTGTATATACATGTATGTTTGTATTTTATGATATCTATTGATTTATTTCATTTCATTTTATTTTATATTAAAATTTCTTGTAGGGTTGAGTTGAAAATTATGACGGAAAGTATTTGAAAAAGGTAAATAAAAGAATATAGTTTCTGGTCAAGGTTTAGCTACTACAAACGTACTAAATTCATTAAGATTGGGGCTTCACAGTCCCCCCCCCCGTTTTGAATTTCATGCCTGGAATTCACATTTCTCGTGAACAACTCTGGGTAGTTATCCCTCATGCCGACTTTCAGTACCCAAGTTGCCCCTTCAACCTTATGATTTCTCCCTAACACCAAAACCATAGGGATCTCTATGGTACGTAAAGTCTTAATTTTTTGATCCAGGATCTTTACCGGAGTCTCCTCGTACTTCATTTTTTTCATTCAATGCTAAGTTCTCGTGTTTTAGCATGTGTTCATGATCAGGGTGGTACTTCTTGAGGAGTGATACATGTAAGACATCATGTAATCTCCCTAATTGGTTGTGCATATCAAGTCAGTACGCAACTGGTCCGATTCGTTGGGTAATCTCAAAAGGACTAGTGTACCAAGGTATTAGCATTCCCTTTTTACCATTCCGAACTAGATCCTTTTGACGGTTTATCTTCAGTAGTCCAATCAACAACTTTAAATCCCTAGTCTTTCCTTTGATGGTCTGCAAAGCTCTTCTGTCGACTTTGAGCCGATTGAAGATGCTTCCACATTAACTCAACACTTTCCATGGACTCCTCAACCTAAGGTATACTAGTTAGTGGACGAATATTTTTTTTCCAACTTCTTCCAAGAAGAGGGTTGTCCAACACAGTAGTTTTAGACACCCCGCATAACCTTACGATTTCTCAGGTATAGAGTGACGTCAACTTTTCTAGAGAATACTTCATGTGTATTGATAGAAAATAGGCTGATTTTGTTAATCTATTACTACTACCCCAATCGCATCATACCCATTCCATGTCCATGGTAATCTATTACAAAACCTATCATGAGGTGATCAAATCCTACCCTAGGACTTCTAAGGGTAGTAATAACATTGATGGTTTCTAATGCTCAGTTTCGACTTGCTATCCCACTAATCATCGTGCCACAAATTTCTCAATGTCCTTTTCCCTGTCATCATAATAATACTTTTTGTTTCAAGTCCCGGTTAGCTCCTCCTAGACATATCGTATATTTGGATCGGTGGCTTCCTCTAGCACTTTTGTTTTTATTTTCAAATCTCGGATAAGTGGAACCTATCCCTACATTTCAAAACCCTAGTATCGTCAACTTAAAAGTCTAGTAACTTTCCTTCAACGACGAGCTTCATTCTCTTTAATAAGGACTTATCAGATTCTTGAGACATTTTAATCTTAGTGGGTAAAGTAGATTGTACCCTTAGGTTGAAGATTACACATCGGTCAGACTTAACCTCATGGTTCTAATTTCCTATCTGAGATAATATCTCAGTCTCCCTCAACATGATATGCACCAAAATTTTCCTTTCTACTTAAGGCGTCTGCCACCATATTTGCCTTGACAGGATGATAATTGATCACACAATCATAGTCTCCCAAAATTTCCATCCACCGACGTTGGCGCAAATTCAAGTCCTTTTGAGAAAATAGGTACTTCAAGTTCTTACGATCCGAAATCACTTCAAACATGACTCCATATAGTGTCGCCATTTCTTTAAGACGGACACCCCTAGGGAGAATTCAAGGTCATGAGTGGGGTAATTCTTCTCATAAGGTTTCAACTTTTGAGAAACATAAGGAATCACGTGACCTTTTTGCATCAATACGCATCCTAGCCCATCTCTCGAAACATCAGTAGATAATATAAACCAAGAAAGTCAAAGGAAAACAGGATGTCCATAACCTCATGGACAATCCACTGTATTTTTTACCTTAAATGTTGTGATTTTTATAAAATTTAAATATTATATTTTAAAAGTTAAAACAAGTAATAGTGTGTATTTGAATGTGAAATACAAAAATATATAATATAAAAAATAATTTTAAAATTTCAAATTTATTATGTAATTTAACAAATGCAGTGTATAAGTTAAAAAATACACTGGACTATCCATAAGCTTATGGACTGCCTGTCAGGAGACCCACTCATATAAACCTATATTTTCCCTAGGCTAGCATAAGAATTGGGCAGTCATCAAACGCTTCTTCTGTTCTTGTAAATTTCATTCTATTCATACTTGACTCCCTTCTGGGTTAGATGGAACAAAGGAAATGCTAGTTTAGAGAAGTCTCTAACAAAGTATCTATAGTACACTGCAAGTCCAAGAAAACTCTGTACTTCCGCACTATTTTTTGACACCTATGTGGGATGGTTTCAACTTTAGAGGGTCCATTGATACCCATTTATTACTAATCATGTGCCCCTAACCTGATTTAGCAAGAATTCACACTTGCTAAACTTGGTGTACAACTTATGTTCCTTAAATAGCTGTAATACTTTCTTCAAGTGCAACTCATGCTTCTGATGGGATTCAGAGTAGACCAGGATGTCATCTATGTAGATGATAACAAACTCGTCCAATTTTGGCCAAAATACTCGATGCATAAGATTGATGAAGGAGGTTGGCGCATTATTAACCCCGAATGGCATTACCAAGAATTCGTAGTGACCATACCGAGTACTGAAGACTATCTTGGGCACATTCTCCCTTTTCACCCATAATTGGTAGTACCCTTGTCGTAGATCCAGTTTGGAAAATATGACAGCTCCTTGGATTTGATTGAAAAACTCCTCAATAATGGGAAGAGGGTACTTATTCCTAATAGTCACATTATTTAGGCCTCAATAATCGATACACATCAGCAGAGAGCCATCTTTCTTCTTAACAAACAACATTAGGGCTCTCTAGGGTGATGACTCAGTTGGATAAACCCCACAGGTTAACAAATCCATGAGTTCTACTTTCAACTCATGCAATTCTAGTGGTGTCATATGCTAAGAAGGGTTCGAGAAACTAGAGTGGCTCCTGATACCAAATCAATGGTAAACTCAGTTTTCCTCTCCGGAGGCCAACTAATAAATTCCTCATGGAATACTTCAGTAAATATTTCAAGGAAGTTTTAAGAAACCTGTATATCTTCCCTTTTTCACCTAACATACGTGTATATACATCATATAAGCCAACTTTCTAGTTTCCCTCTCATGAATCATCTTTCTAGCCTTTACGCCAATAACCTTTTAATGAGGATGGCCTTTTTTCATCCTACGTCTACCTCTATCTTTTGTTCCCCCGATCAATATAACTTAACTTCATTTGTACGACAATTTGACTAGGTAAGTTTTTCGCAAGTTGTTCAATGCCAAGTACAACCTCGTATCCTTTTTAAGGTTAAGAAGTTACGTGTATTGGTAATATAACCAGATAGGGTTTTAGCATCCATTGGTAGGATTACAAAATTTTGACTCATAGGGTAAGTGCTCTATCTTATCTTTCATGCTTTCAAGGAAAAATATAACTAGCAATAAATGAGAGTCACTAGGGTCAATCAAAATCTTAGCTAGTTTACCTAAGATAGAGAGGGTACCTTCAAAGACCACGGTTGCAACGGGGTCTCATTGTTCACCAAAGCGTAAACCTGAACCTGCACATTTGGCCCATCACTTCCACTGGCTCCACCTTTTGAAGCAAAGTTATTCAACGATGCCTATGACCTAGGGGTTAAGGCGAGTAGGCACCGGGTACTTGATATCCCGTGCTCGGAACTCGTACATCGCAGACATCTATTTGCCTCTTCCCCGCAATCTTTCTCTTCATGCCTTCCTATTCAACAGTATGTGCATTGGACTCGAGGTGATCCTTCCTAATCACTACAATTACTTAGACCACATTGTATGGTCCAAGGTTAGGTATGTCATTTCTAACAAAAATATAGCAACCTTAATGTATCTCATCCATATATCCTATGGCCTGGAAGGTTCAAGTAATAGTTTAAATCCAGTTTTTGGCTACCTGGTTATCTGATCCATCATTACCATTGACTTCTCCCTGATCTATCATCGGGTTTATCTCTAACTTGCATGATTACCACATGGTGTAAAATCGGAACCTTCAAGTACCTTTTACAAATGTTATATACTACTACTACGAGTGCTCTAAATTCTATCTTCAACCAATCCTTGGCTCTTAGTGAGCCACATCTTTCATCGTGTTCGTAGGATGCTCACTTTGTAAATATTGACAATTTAATCAAATGGACGTGTAGGGTGGGGTTTGGCCGCCCACCACTTTACCTATTTTATTTTAATTAATTGTTTAAATTATTTTTT
This sequence comes from Rubia rechingeri, assembly GCA_032355745.1. NCBI lineage: Eukaryota > Viridiplantae > Streptophyta > Magnoliopsida > Gentianales > Rubiaceae > Rubia > Rubia rechingeri. The sequence goes on from JAULKL010295574.1 coordinate 15,172, forward strand.
ATTTTTTTTAAAATTATAAGATTTATATTTTTAATTTGAAATGGTAGATAATTGCAATTTTGATACTATGAGAATTTATTATAAAATTCTGCTGATATTAATATTCAATTAATTCCAATATTACGAGATTTTATTATAAAATTCTAATAATATAGATATTTAATTTGAAATTCAATTTATTATTTCTTACTTGCCCATTATATTTATTGCTCTTGTAAAATGTGTAAATTTTATTTATCTATTTCTTCCTATTTTGACGTTTTATTATGAAAATATATATGTATTTTATTATATTATATTTATTGATTGATTTCATTTTATTTTATATTAAAATTGCTTGTAGGGTTGAGTTGAAATTATAGCATAAAGTAGTCGAAGAAGGTAAATAAAAGAATATAATGGTCAAAGTTTAGCTATTACTTACATACTGAATTCATTAAGGTCCAGGGTTCACATCACTCGTCCTAATCTATCAGATTATATTGAGGAATATTACATAATTTCAATTAACTAGGTTCCAGGTTGTAATCTAACCCACCTATGATGGCGGTGTAGTGATGCAATGTTGCTAGAGCCTCATCGTACAGTTCTAAGTGGGACGCTTGGCCATAGTCCAGCTCTCCCCCGCAAACCCATCTCATAATCCGTAATGCACCCCTGATGCAGGTGCACCAACCTGAAAGTAGGCAAGTATGCTGGGAAAAGAATAACCGCCATCAGGAAATTATCATTCTCCTAGCATACTTTATCCCATTTGTGCACAATTGAACGAACTCTTAAAGCTTCTCCAATAAGGCGAGTTTGTCAACTGTGCAGCCTATCTGTCCCCTAGAGCCAAGGCGTCGTGAGTCCATACTTCTCCTTGTGTTGGTTCCTCCAGGATCTTGCGAATGGTGGTCAGATGAGATGGAGATTCATTATCATCCTCCATCCCGCATTTGCTGATCCTAAATGCCGATCCTAGCAAACATAATATCAAAGATATTAATAAGCTTTTAGTTAAATAAAAAAATAGAATAGTTAAACAAATGACTAGGTAGTTCACTTATTTCTCGCACGAGCATTCCTAGAATATCCCACAAGGGACGTAACCCGAGCCTGCGTTTCTAGCAACTATTCCCTCAAACAACCCATTAATGAAGAATTATCAAGAACCAGTAAGGTTTTAAGCACACACCACAAGTACCCTTAGAATCCCACATTACATTCCCCATAGGAAACTTACAACTTACCCACATTCACAACAACTTCAATGATAACACGAAACACATAGAACACAACCACTATAGCAACCCCACTAGTTTCTATATATAGATGAATCACAAACAAACTAAAACTGAGGATACCCTCCAATAATGTTGCCTTTATATAGGAATGATACATGCATAGGAAATATAAATGAAATTATGAGAATATTCAGGAAGTCACAACTTCACGCTTCCCCATAACTAATTAGGCGTTTATTTAGCGTTGGGAAAAATACATTTACGGTATAGCATATGTAATATGAAAAGACCTCTCTACGTGGCATACCTATCCCCTAACTACCTCACCAACATAGACCAAGACCAAATAAAACCCATACAGCCACCACCTTCCAATACTTTATCATCTCGCAAAAAAAAATACCCATATTTCTTCACTTCCCCGCTAGGCGTGACACAAGTGGGAAAATCACCCGCAGATTCACTCAACATGAAATACACCAATCCACGTGACAGAGATAACAAGGATATTGTGGCTTTGCATATTCCTGGAAAATCTTCAGCCCCGTGACACAAGAAGAAACTCACCCTGTTCTTTATCCAAACTTCACTAACTAGGAAAAAACAAACCATACCACATAGAGACGACAAGTGTACTGGAACTTTGTAAACACCTTAAAAATATCCAACCTCGCGACACAAGAAGATACTCACCATGTTATCTCTCTAGCCAACAATAATTATGAAAAAACAACACCCACATGGCAGAGACGTTGAGGATACTGTGGCTTAACATACGCCTGGAAAATCACTAGCCCTACGACATAAGAAGAAAACCACCCCGTCCTTTGTAAACCACACCTACTCATAACCTCATATAAAACCAATCCCAACGTACCTCCCAATTTAAAGCACTGACAATTAGAATTATTAAGCATAGTTAGGCATTACAACCTTAAGCAAAGTAGAAACAACACAACAGTAAAATATTAGGAACAGGCATGGAGGAGCCTTTAAGAAAAACTATAAAACACGTACTTTCCATTAATAAACAATTACACATATGAAATTAAGGATTATTTACAGAAATCATACCTAAGAAAGGACTACGAGCTTGATAGAATACTTTTGGCTACATAGGAACTAGCTAGAGCCCCTAAGACATATAGTCCATAATCTTCACTTATTCTAATTATTTTTTGATAATTTCCCCTAGCTTCCATAGCGTGTGCAAATACACCTTGTTTCAGGTGGCACGGACAGTCTCCATTTGCCGCATATATTCCACGTAATAGGATTTGCGGTCGATAATAGGTTTCTTGTCCGACCAACCTAGCTGCGTACTCATTAAGTAGACGGAGTATGCATAAGCCACTAAGACTTTCTTTAAGCCATCCACCTGTTGCTCCAAGAAAAAAACATGAACTTTCCAACCCTCCTATATAGCATTAACATTAGTATGTAATACCCAGTAATTTCTGCATGAAGGGTAACATCACTTCATGTTGTTCCCTCAATAGCTCTTCCAACTCTTGAAACCTTTCCATAGCTTGAAAGTATCGCAATTCCTCACATTCCACCCTACCCTCCAGTCCCTCACACTTTTCTTGAAGTCAAACAAATAAATCGTATTCTTCATTATATCGAACCCTCAAATCTCGAATCTTTCCATTAGTTAGAAACATTCAGCCTCTAATTTATCACTCCTTCAAAACAGACAATCCATGTGGTCAGCCTATCTTGATATAATAATTCTCATCCACTCATCCTCTCAATATTTCCCCAGTGAATACCTCTGCATCTCTCTCTCTCTTATAATCGCCTCCATCGATTCCTTCTTCAGTGTTTGGATCTGAAAACTCTGCTCGAATATATGGCTGTCGTACTCATCTAACGATGAAAATTTCTTCTCTAATCA
>JAULKL010295575.1:0-10276 GCA_032355745.1 Rubia rechingeri
GCAGAGCCATAAACTGACCGTGTTCCAACACGACCAGACCTGTTGTTCAAAGTTCAGAACGTATACCTTAATTCCTCAGGAGGAGGAGATCCAGCATCGACGAGTTTCAAGGTCAGAGGGAGTCTGACCAAGGTGGATCGGTAGCAAAATCCACACTTTAAGTATAGGTGTATGGTGTACTGTGTAATGTATCTTTCTGATTAGTGGATTTATTCTGAACTAGGCCAGGCCCCGCAGATGTAGGTGAATTTCATCGATCAGCGTAACCAAGTTGTGTGTGCTCGTGTGTTATTTTCTTTACATACTTGGTTAGATAGGATATGTTGGAACACATGTATAATAATTAAGATAAAACGGTAAAATCAAAATTTCAGAGACATCCTTCAGAAACGAAAAGCATTAACTCAATTAACTAGCATGTGCTCAAATCCCATCTCGGGTGTCGTCTGATCCTCACGAACACAATTAATGAAGGTGGTATTACTGAGTGTGTTAGGAAGACAACTTCGAAAAGCATCACAGGCCCTTGAGTCATCTGATAACCAAAGGTAGCACCTAATAATATGCCTTAGAAGTCTTGAACAATTGATATCTTTTAGCATGGATATTACCTGTTCTACAAGCTTCACTGAGTTTTGAAAATTTTCATTTAGCTTTCTCCTTATCTCAATATGAATACAAAATATCCAAACACAATTTCCCCCAATGATTAATTTTTAATGATTTACTAATTCATATTGATCATTCACTGCACATTCAAAATTCAGGTAAGGTAATTATTATTTTTCTTTTCAAAAAATAATTCTCCTTTATATTGTTTCAAGTTATAGTTTTTGCACATTGTGTGTGTATACTAGTTTGATAACATGACATACAAATTTCAAAGTTTTCCTATTTTAATAATTGTTCTAGTCATTTATTCATTCAATTTAGTAGTTTTGTAATGTCATATAAAGTTTTCAAAAAACACCCAAGATAAATCTTTCTTGAGGATAAAAAAGATGAATATAGTCGAATAATTATATTGTAATCAATGAGTACTAAAAATATAACCATCATTTCATAATTTTAATTATATTCAAAGTTGTGCAGGTTGGTGAATTACGAGCCACCGTGTGAATGAGAAGTGAATTTATGGTATTATACTATTTTATTAATCTTCGTTGTTGCATTTACCAAAAATTAATTTGTACAAAGATAGAAGGATAGTTCTGAACACCCACACAACAATGTGCCTATATGTGGCGTAATAACAAATATCTATTGTTTGCAAACATCATGAGAACTTGTTAAATTTTTTATTTTTTATTTTTATAACAATTGATATCTTTTAGCGTGGGTATTTTTTGTTCTAACTACAAACTACACTGACTTATAAAATTTTCATTTGGCGTGCTCCTCTTCTAAACATAGATATAAAAATACAATAACAATGTCCCCCATTGTTCAAATTTTTAATGAGTTACTAATTCATATTGCTCATTCACTCTACATTCAAAATTCAAGAAGGTAATCACAATTTTTTTCTTTTCAATAAATAATTCTCCTCTATAATTTTTCAAGTCATAGTTTGTGCAGGATGTGTGCATATACTGGTTTCATGACATGACATAAAGATTTCAAAGTTTTCTTATTTAAAAAATTACTCATGTCATTTTTTTTGGCAATCCAAAGGTAAAGAGACATATCGAAAAGTTAAGTAAAGTTTAGATACAAACATAACATAAGTCATGGGATTTTTCGCACCAAAGATCGACATAAAACACTAGCAAGTACAAGAGACATATCCTTCAGAAACAAAAAGCATCAACTTAGTTAACTAGCATGTGCTCAAATCCAGTCTCTTGTGTTGCTGGATCCTCACAAAGGCAATCAATGAAGGTGGTATCACTGACTGTGTAAGAACGACAGCTACGAAAAGCATCACAGACTCTTGAGTCATCTGATAACCAAAGGTAGCACCGAATAATATGCTTTAGAAACCTTGAACAATTGAATCTCTCAGCATGGATATTACCTGTTCTACAAGCTTCACTGAGTTTTGAAATTTTCATTTAGGGTGCTCCTTTTCTCAACATAAATATAAAAAATCCAACAACAATGTCTTCAAATGATCAATTTTTTAATGATTTACTAATTCATATTGATCATTCACTGTACATTCAAAATTGAAGTGAGCTAATTATTTTTTTCTTTTCAAAAAATAATTCTCCTTTATATTGTTTCAAGTTATAATTTGTACACATTGTGTGCGTATACTTGTTTCATTACATGATATAAAGATTTCAAAGTTTTCCTATTTCAAAAATTGCTCATGTCATTTATTCATTCAATTTTGTAGTTTTGTAGTGTCATATAAAGCTTTCAAATAACACCATAATATCATAACTGTAATTATATTAAAAATGTGCTAGTTGGTTAACTACGTGCCACCGAGTGAATGAGAAGTGAATTTATGGTATTATACAGCTTTCTTAATCTTCATTGTCTCATTTACCAACAATTAATTTGTACATTTTCCTTTAGAAAACATAGAAGGATAGTAATGAACACACACACAAAACAATGTGCCCATCTGTGGCGAAATAACAAACATGTATTGTTTGCAAACATCATGAGAGCTTGTTAAATTAAGTTTTTATTTTATTTTTAGAACAATGGATATTTTTTAGCATGGGTATTATTTGTTCTAGCTACAGGCTACACTGACTTATAAAATTTTTATTTGCCGTTCTCCTCTTATCAACTTAAAAATAGAAATCCAATAAAAATGTCCCTCATTGTTCAATTTTTTTAATGAGTAAGTAATTCATATTGCTCATTCACTCGACATTCATAATTTAAGAAAGGTAATTAATATTATTTTCTTTTCAATAAATAATTCTCCTCTATATTGTTTCAAGTCATAGTTTGTGCAGGATGTGTGCATATACTGGTTTCATGATATGCTTTAGAAGCCTTGAACAATTGAATCTCTCAGCGTGGATATTATCTGTTCTAAAAGTTTTACTGAGTTTTGAAATTTTCATTTAGCGTGATCCTTTTCTCAACATAAATATAAAAAATCAAACCACAATTTCTCCCAACGATCAATTTTTTAATGATTTACAAATTCGTATTGATTATTCACTGTACATTCAAAATTCAAGTGAGCTAATTACTTTTTTCTTTTCAAAAAATAATTCTCCTTTTGTATTGTTCCAAGTTATAGTTTGTACACATTGTTTGCGTATACTAGTTTCATGACATGACATAAAGATTTCAAGGTTTTCCTATTTAAAAAGTGTTCATTTCATTTATTCATTAAATTTAGTAGTTTTGTAATGTCATATAAAATTTTCAAATAGCATCATAATATAATAACTGTAATTATATTCAAAATTGTGCTAGATGGTGAATTAATAGCCATCGAGTGAATGAGAAGTGAATTTCATTTACCAACAATTAATTTGTACCTTTTCCTTTAGCAAAGATTGAAGGATTGTATTCATGAACCCTCCACATGCATAAACCCCGCACTCGACTGAACACACACACAACTATGTGCCCATCTATGGAGAAATAACAAATAAGTATTGTTTGCAAACATCATGAGAACTTGTTAAATTGTGTTTTTTTTAATTTTTAGAACAATTTATATCTTTTAGCATGGGCATTACTTGTTCTAGCTACAAGCTACACTGACTTATAAAACTTTCATTTGGCGTGCTCCTCTTCTCAACATAAATATAAAAATCCAATCATAATGTCCCCCATTGTTCAATTTTTTAATGAGTTACTTATTTATATTGCTCATTCACTCTACATTAAAAATTCAAGAAAGGTAATTAATATTTTTTCTTCTCAATAAGTAATTCTCCTCTATATTGTTTCAAGTCATAATTTGTGCAAGATGTGTACATATACTGGTTTCATGACATGACATAAATATTTCAAAGTTTTCCTATTTTAAAAATTGCTCATTTCATTTTTTGGTAATCAAAAGGTAAAGAGACACATCGAAAAGTTAAGTAAAGTTTACATACAAACATAGCCAAAGTCATGGGATTTTCCGCACCAGAGATCGACATAAAAACTAGCTAGTACAAGAGACATATCCTTCATACACCAAAAGCATCAACTCAGTTAACTAGCATGTCCTCCAATCTAGTCCCTTGTGTCGCCGGATCCTCACGAATGAATGTGGTATCCCTGAGTGTATCAGGAAGACAGCTTCGAAAAGCATCGCAGGCCTCTGAGTCATCTGATAACCAAAGGTAGCACCGAATAATATGCTTTAGAAGCCTTGAACCATTGATATCTCTTAGAATGGATATTACCTGTTCTACAAGCTTCACTGAGTTTAGAAATTTTCATTTAGCGTACCCTTTTCTCAACATTAGTATAAAAAATCCAACCACAATTTCTCCCAACGATGACTTTTTTAATGATTTACAAAGTCATACTAACCATTCACTGTACATTCAAAATTCAAGTGAGGTAATTATTATTTTTATTTTCAAAAAACAATTCTCCTTTATATTATTTCAAGTTATAGTTTCTACACATTGTGTGTGTATACTAGTTTCATAACATGACATAAAGATTTCAAAGTTTTTCTATTTTAAAAATTGGTCATGTCATTTATTCATTCAATTTAGTAGTTTTGTAATGTCATGTAAAATTTTCAAATAACACCATAATATCATAACTGCAATTATATTCAAAATTGAGCTAGTTTGTGAATTACGAGCCATCGAGTGAATGAAAAGTGAATTTATGGTATTATACTGTTTTCTTAATCATCATTGTCGCATTTACCAACAATTAATTTCTACCTTTTCATTTAGAAAAGATAGAAAGATTGTATTTATGAACCCTCCCCACGCATAAACCATGCACCCCACTGAACACACACATAACACTGTGCCTATTTGTGGAGAAATAACAAATATGTATTGTTTGCAAACATCATGAGAACTTTTTAAATTAAGTTATTATTATTTTTAGAACAATTGATATCTTTTAGCATGGGTATTACTTGTTCTAGCTACAAGCTACACTGACTTATAAACTTTCATTTAGCATGCTCCTCTTCTCAACATAAATATAAAAATCCAATCACAATGTCCCCAATTGTTAATTTCTTTTAATGAGTTACTAATTCATATTGCTCATTCAGTCTACATTCAAAATTCCAGAAAGGTAAATAATAGTTTTTACTTTCAATAAATAATTCTCCTCTATATTGTTTCATGTCATAGTTTGTGCTGGATGTGCGCATATACTGGTTTCTTGACATGACATACAGATTTCAAAGTTTTCCTCTTTCAAAAATTGCTCATGTCATTTTTTTTGGCAATCCAGAGGTAAAGAGACTCATCGAAAAGTTAAGTACAGTTTACATACAAACATAGCCAAATCCGGAAGCATCAACTCAACTAACTAGCATGTGCTCAAATCTAGTCACTTGTGTCTCCGGATCCTCACGAAGGCAATTAATGAAGGTGGTATCACTGAGTGTGTCAGGAAGACAGCTTCAAAAAGCATCACAGGCCCTTGAGTCATCTGATAACCAATGGGAGCACCGAATAATATGCTTTAGAAGCATTGAATAATTGATATCTCTTAGCATGGATATTACCTGTTCTACAAGCTTCATTGAGTTTTAAAATTTTCATTTAGCGTGCTCATTTTCTCAACATAAATATAAAAAAATCCAACCACAATTTCTTCCAACGATCAATTTTCTAATGATTTACAAATTCATATTGATTATTCACTGTACATTCAAAATTCAAGTGAGGTAATTATTTTTTTTCTTTTCAAAAAAGAATTCTCCTTTATATTGTTGCAAGCTATTGTTTGTACACATTGCGTGTGTATACTAGTTTCATAACATGACATAAATATTTCAAAGTTTTCCTATTTTAAAAATGGCTCATATAATTTATTCATTAAGTTTAGTAGTTTTTAATGTCATATAAAATTTTCAAATAACACCATAATATCATAACTGTAATTGTATAAATAAATCATGCTAGTTCGTGAATTACGAGCCGCCGAGTGAATGAGAAGTGAATTTATGGTATTATACTATTTTCTTAATCTTCGTTGTCGCATTTACCAAAAATAATTTGTACCTTTTCCTTTGGCAAAGATAGAAGGATAGTACTGGACACACACACAACAATGTGCCTATCTGTGGCGAAATAACAAACATCTATTGTTTGCAAACATCATGAGAACTTGTTAAGTTTTTTAATTGTTATTTTTATAACGATTGATATCTTTTAGCTTGTGTATTTTTTGTTCTAACTACAAGCTAAACTGACTTATAAATCATTTGGCGTGCTCCTCTTCTGAACATAAATGTAAAAATCCAATAACAATGTCCTCCATTGTTCAATTTGTTAATGAGCTACTAATTCATTTTGTTCATTCACTCTACATTCAAAAGTCAAGAAAGGTAATTAATATATTTTTATTTTCAATAAATAATTATCCTCTATATTATTTCAAGTCATAGTTTGTGCAGGATGTGTGCGTATAGTGGTTTCATGACATGACATAAAGATTTCAAAGTTTTCCTTTTTCAAAAATTGCTCATGTCATTTTTTTGGCAATCCAAAGGTAAAGAGACACATCAAAAAATTAAGTAAAGTTTACATAAAAACAAACCCAAAGTCCTGTGATTTTAAGCACCAAAGATTGACATAAAACACTAGCAAGTACAAGGGGCATATCCCCTTCAGAACCCGAAAGCATCAATTCGGTTAACTTGCATGTGCTCAAATCCAGTCCATTCTGTCGTCGGATCCTCACGAAGGCAATTAATGAAGGTGGTATCACTGAGTGTGTCAGGAAGACAGTTTCGAAAAGCATCACAGGCCCTTGAGTCATCTGATAACCAAAGGTAGCCCCGAATAATATGCTTTAGAAGTTTTGAACAATTGATATCTTTTAGCATGGATATTACCTCTTCTACAAGCTTCACCGAGTTTTAAAGTTTTCATTTAGCATGCTCCTTTTCTCAAGATAAATATAAAAAATCCAGCCACAATTTCTCCCAACGATCAATTTTTTAATGATTTACAAATTCATATTGATCATTCACTCTACATTCAAAATTCAAGTGAGATGATTATTATTTTTCGTTTTAAAAAATAATTCTCCTTTATATTGTTTCAAAGTTATAGTTTGTACACATTGTGTACATATACTAGTTTCATGACATGACATAAAGATTTCAAAGTTTTCCTATTTTAAAAAATTTTCGTGTCATATATTCATTCAATTTAGTAGTTTTGTAATGTCATATAAAATTTTCAAATAGCACCATAATATCATAACTATAATTATATTCAAAATTGTGCTAGTTGGTGAATTACAAGCCATCGAGTGAAGGGGAGGGAATTTATGGTATAATACTATTTTCTTAATCATCGTTGTTGCATTTAACAACAATTAATTTGTACCTTTTCCTTTAGCAAAGATAGAAGGATTGTATTCATTAGCCCCGCACAACATTGAACACACACACAACAATGTGTCCATATGTGGTGAAATAATAAATATGTATTGTTTGCAAACATCAAAAGAAATTGTTAAATTAAGTTTTTATTATTTTTAGAACAACTGATATTTTTAGCATGGGTATTACTTGTTCTAGCTACAAGCTACACTGACTTATAAAATTTTGATTTGGCGTGCTCCTCTTCTAAACAAAAATATAAAAATCCAATCACAATGTCCCCCACTGTTCAATTTTTTTACTGAGTTACTAATTTATATTGCTCATTCACTCTACATTCAAAATTCAAAAAAAGGTGATTAATATTTTTTTTCAAAAAATAATTCTCCTCTACATTGTTTCAAGTGATAGTTTGTGCAGGATGTGTGCATATACTGATTTCATGATATGACATAAAGATTTCAAAGTTTTACTATTTGAAAAATTGATCATGTCATTTTTTTGGAAATCCAAAGGTAAAGAGATATATTGAAAAGTTGAGTAAAGTTTCCATACAAATATAGCCAAAGTCATGGGATTTTCTACACCAAAGATCGACATAAAACACTAGAAAGTACAGGAGACATATCCATCAGAAACCAAAAGCATCAATTCAGTTAACTAGCATGTGCTCAAATCCAGTCCATTATGTCGTCAGATCCTCACGAAGGCAATTAATGAAGGTGGTATCACTGAGTGTGTCAGGAAGACAGCTTCGAAAAGCATCACAGGCCCTTGAGTCTTCTGATAACCTAAGGTTGCACCGAATAATATGCTTTAGAAGTTTTGAACAATTGATATCTTTTAGCATGGATATTACCTGTTCTACAAGATTCACCGAGTTTTGAAATTTTCATTTAGCGTGCTCCTTTTCTCAACATAAATATAAAAAATCCTACCACAATTTATCCCAATGATGAATTTTTTAATGATTTACAACTTCATAATGATCATTTAATATACATTCAAAATTCAATTGAGGTAAATTATTTTTTATTTTCAAATACTGATCATTCACTGTACATTCAAAATTCAATGTGAGGTAATTTATTTTTTTCTTTTCAAAAAATAATTCTCTTTTTTATTGTTTCAAGTTATAGTTTGTACACATTGTTTGCATATACTAGTTTAATAACATCACATAAAGATTTCATAGTTTTCCTATTTTAAAAATTGCTCATGTCATTTATTCATTCAATTCAATTTAGTAGTTTTGTAATGTCATATAAAAATTTCAAACAACACCATAATATCATAACTGTAATTATATTCAAAATTGTGGTAGTTGGTGAATTACGAGCCATTGAGTGAATGAGAAGTGAATTTATGGTATTATACTATTTTCTTAATCATTGTTGTCGCATTTACCAACAATTAATTTGTACCTTTCCCTTTAGCAAAGATAGAAGGATTGCATTTATGAACCATCAACACACAGAAACCCCGCAACCCACTGAACACCCACACAACAATGTGCCCATGTGTGGTGAAATGACAAATATGTATTGTTTGCAAACATCATGAGAACTTGTTAAATTATGTTTTTATTATTTTTAGAACAATTGATATCTTTTAGCATGGCTATTACTTGTTCTATCTACAAGCTACACTGACTTTATAAAATTTTCATTTGGCAAGCTCCTCTTCTCAGCATAAATATAAAAATCCAATCACAATGTCCCCCATTGTTCAATTTTTTTAATGAGTTACTAATTCATATTGCTCATTCACTCTACATTAAAAATTCAACAAAGTTAATTAATATTTTTTTCTTTTCAATAAATAATTCCCATCTATATTGTTTCAAGTCATAGTTTGTGCAGGATTTATGTATATACTGGTTTCATGACAAGACATAAAGAGTTCAAAGTTTTCCTATTTCAAAAATTTCTCATGTCATTTTTTTTGGAAATCCAAAGGTAAAGAGACACATAAGAAAGTTAAGTAAAGTTTACATACAAACATCGCCAGAGTCATGGGATTTTTAGTACCAAAGATCGAAATAAAACACAAGCAAGTACAAGAGACACATCCTTCGGAAACCAAAAGCATCAACTCAGTTAACTAGCATGTGCTCAAATCTAGTCCCTTGTGTCGCTGGATCCTCACGAAGGCAATTAATGAAGGTGGTATCACTGAGTTTGTCAGGAAGACAGCTTCGAAATGTATCACTGGCCCTTGAGTCATCTGATAACCAAATTTAGCACCGAATAATATGCTTTAGAAGTCTTGAACAATTGATATGTTTTATCATGGATATTACCTGTTCTGCAAGCTTCACCGAATTTTGAAATTTCCATTTTGCGTGCCCCTTTTCTCAACATAAATATAAAAAATCCAACCACAATTTTTCCCAATAATCAATTTTTTAATGATTTACTAATAAAAATTGGGCATTCACTGTACATTAAAAAATAAGTGAGGTAATTAATTTTTTTCTTTTTAAAAAATATTTCTCCTTTATATTGTTTCAAGTTATAGTTTGTGCACATTGTGTGCGTATACTAGTTATATAACATGACATAAAGATTTCAAAGTTTTCCTATTTTAAAAATTGCTCTTGTGATTTATTCATTAAATTTAGTAGTTTTGTAATGTCATATAAAATTTTCAAATAACAACATAATATCATAACTGTAATTATATTCAAAATTGTGCTAGTTGGTGAATTACGAGCCACCGAGTGAATGAGAAGTGAATTTATGGTATTACACTTTTTTCTTTATCATCGTCGTCGCATTTACCAACAATAAATTTGTACCTTTCCCTTTAGCAAAGATAGAA
>JAULKL010296054.1:0-10257 GCA_032355745.1 Rubia rechingeri
CTAAAAGAATCTAACTAAACAAGTACTCCTTCCGAAATTAGATACCGAATGAATCATCATACAATATACTAACAAATCTAGGCCATATTCCACTCCTGTCATCAATCCCACCTCTATATGCTTCTCATAAAACCAACACAGCCATTCTCAAATCACCACAATAAACTAAATCCCTGAAATCAACCAATCAAACAAATCCATCTTCTACCCACCACATCCAAAAACACGTCTTTTGGGTTACACCGCTCGGAAGGACCATAAGCCCAAATTCAATCACACTAACAAAAACCCAAACCAAATCACCAGAAACCAAAACCCTAAGCACAAAAGAAGCTGAAAAGAAAGCTTACAATTCATTGATTTTAGAGTAGTCGCGAGTGAGAACACTGAATTTGGTGGACATCCGAGTGTCGGCAGCAACCACGCAGTAATCGACTCCGGCAATTGCACACCAGTTTGCTTGTTGGCTCCGGATCGCGTAGGGGTGAGTGAGAGAGAGCGGGTTGGTATTCGTTTACTTGTTTGTAATCGAGAGAGCAGAGCTGCAGAAATTGGAAAAAGGGCAAAAACTGTGCAGATGCTTAAATAAGGCTGTTCAAAACGACGTCGTTTTGAGCAGCCACCTAAATGTAAAAATATGAAAATACCCCTGATGCACATTTGTGTCAACCATGGGATTGGGAGAATATCTTTTATAAGTATACCTAGGATGAAACAACGCCATCATTTTGTCAACCCTAAATTGATAGGAATTTGTTTGTGTACGAGTATGTGTTGCTATAGCCAATCTGCTCCTGATTTCTTCCACGGCAAAAAAAACCCTATAGAAGCATGCCAAAATGCCCCAAGCCTTACTACCTGGGCTCTGCAACAGGATTCTACGCCTGAATTTACAAGAAAAAATTCCTATCATTTTGTTTAACGCTCTCTATATTCTACGCCTGAATTTACAAGAATTCGTGTTGTTCGCAAAGCATAATCAAGGCAAGTACTTGAACAGAGTAGGGTCGTCCTTGTCCCTCTCCAAATAATCCTTTGTGATCAACAGTTCAACCCTCTTCTTGATCGCGTTCTCATCCGGCTGCAGATTGAAATTTGAGAAAAATGAAAAAAATGAAATGATTACATAGCTAATAGGATAGAGAGGATATAGATGATACCATGAATGTTCCACTAAGCTGCCCTACACATTCCATGACCAGCTGTTTGTAGCACAAAGCCTTCCTGCTCTTCATGATACGCACGAGTGCTGCATCAATAGCCCATCGTCTATCCTGATCAACATCTTCTATAACCTTTTTCTTGTCATTCACAGTAGGCTTAGGGATCTGAAATTTGATAAACAAACACATAAGCCCCCAAAACAAAACGAATAGTGACATCCATGGGCAGCCAAGCAAAGTATTGATACCCTGATCCTTCTCATTCTCTCAGTAAATTGCGAGTTAAACTCAAAGACATCGGTGGGAGATATTGTTTCTGTTGGTGGTTCCTTGACAAGAATTCTATACTTGGCGCATGAAAGGGAATGGAGCAATTTCACAACTTCATCATCCGTCAAATTCAGTTGCCCCATTATTTCCAGATAGCTCAGTCTATCTGATGCATTGAACAGCAGCAGGGCAGCAGCCTAATAAATCAAGCCAAGAAACCATTTAGTATCAGTCAGTCAGAAAAGCAAAGTGCGAAGCTTGGAATCAAATGTAAGCTCCCATTTGCTGTCATTGGACAGAAAGAGTGCTGAGATCATACCTGAAGGGTTGTCACAATCAACTCTATAGCCTTTGCATTGAAATATCCCTTGACGTGACATGTCCCCAAAGAATCTATAAGTGTAAGTTTTTTGAGTTTAGTTTTGGTCTGATAAAACTCACGGAACACTTCCACACACTTAACCTGTAAAAACAAATTTAGGATGAAAAAATGTTACATACATATGGCACACACATCTGAGATCTTAAACAACACACGACAGTAGATGGATAATAGATGTTACCATCTCAGCTGGGAGGTTAAGATTTAAGGACTTGAACCTTGGCCAGCACAAAGTATCAATAACGGTAACAGTCAGGCCAATGCCAGGATTTGCTTGAGAGTTGTTACTGAGATACTCCTCAAAGCTGGTTTGGTCTTCTCGGGACAAGGTCATGTCTATAACCTGAAAATCAAAATGAATTCTGGCTAAATATAATAATTTGGTCACTTAGTGACTCTCATAAACATGAACATGATATAGCTCACCATGCCCTCCATCTTCCTTGTGAAACTACAACCATGTTTATGTTTCAATTTCGTCAAAATGCTTCTTTCCTGTTCATAGTTTGCACTTTTATCAAACAATAGACGATGGCCAAGTCTTCTCCTGTCGACAATTGTTACACCGAGATGTCATCAAGTGGAGATATTCTGAATTTTCTCAATAGTTAAAACACACTATCTCGTAAACCAGAAAATTTACCGGTAAGCTCTAATTACCTGTTCTGATGTCTTCTCAATTGCTTCATCACTTAGTTTCTCTCTCGAACCCTCTTTCAAAATATTGTCACAGAATGTTGCAAGAACTTCATCACTTGAGCTACCAGCAACGTCTTTGTTACAGAAAACTTGGAAGGCTTCCTTGAGCGACTATTATACAGTATTAACAACAGACTCAATCTATTGAAGTTGTGGAACAATGTGATGAACTTGTCAAAGTGTAATTTAGCCAGTACGTACCCTGTGAAAAAGTGGACGGTTTTTGAAGCATTTGTCCACGAGTGCAAGGTACTTTTCACTCAGCTCAATCACCTTCCTCACAAAAATCTGTAGGATGCAAAGATAAGTAAACAAATTCAGATCGGAGATAAAAGGACAACAATATGTAGCTGTCAACAATTTTACCGTTACAAGAAAGAAAATCATGAGTACATTGACAAATTGTAAACCAACCTCGTTGTTTGAAGAATCTTCTGCTTGCTTGACCAGAGCCATGCCTTCAGCAGTAACATGCTGCATTCACAATATGACGCATAAATGCATTAATACCAGTAAGATACAACAGTACAGCATTACTGTAGTAATGTTGAAGCGCATCCACGTGATCACTAGCCTGCTTGAATACACTAGCAATAGCCTTAGAGCCTTTAGGTATCTGGGAGAACAGTGTATACATCTTCGACAAATCTCCCACCTAATAAAATCAAAGGAAAAATACACAACAAGCGCACCTAACCACAACAAATTGGAAAAGGAAAAAATATTTTCAGAATTTTCCAGTGAATACATATCTTGTCATCCCTAAGAAATGCGGGAAGTCCAGAATGCTCCTTCTCAAGTACCTGATCAGCACATTCAGTCAACCTACGTCCAACTCTCTGCCAGATAGAAAGAAAGGTCAAATGTCATGTCCATTACTGAATGATTTAACATTCAAAGACTAAATAACCATTCGTATGTTCCATGCTAAATTAGAGGATGGCTGCAAGTTTTTAGGATATTTATGAACAATCATAACTAAACAATATTCCAAACAATTATACAAAAAGAAAGACGAACCTCAAGCAACTTTGTTTTACTGCTGCTATGAAGATACTCGACGGCCCTATCTTTTTCCTGCCTTAAGCACTCCTCGATCTGAGAAAAGGACGGGTGAGGAGATATAAGTTGATAATCGCATGTCAAGATCATGAGCTTTATAAAAGAATCAAAGAAAAATGAAAAACTGCCTGCAAAATATATTCTGTGCAAGAATATTCTGAAATCATTTCCGAAGCTTTCTGAGAATAATAAACCGAAGTATTGTTGAGCATAAATGCTTCAAAATCATCTTCGTAGATGTCCATTCCCATCTCGGCAAATATATGAATAACCTCTTTCAGTAAAATTAGATCAATTTTCCCCCCCTTACGTTCTTGATCAATCTGTATTTAAGAAGGAACATGATTATTGAGGTAGTAAAAACAACTTTATTTATTCAAATATATAGAAGAAAAACCGTGCTGTAGTTATAGTTATGTAGTTTCAGCACATACCAGGGAGATAATAGTATTACGAACTTGTTTCAGAATACACCTGTAATTTGAGACGAAAGAAAATCTCAAGCAAATTCTAGTGTTGCTGAGAATAACAAAGGAGATGACAGTATATAATCACCAGATTTTTAAAACAATCGAGTCTAACTTCCTCCAGCGACCCGAGCGAATTCCAAGGAATGAAATTACGATTCAGATAACCATATGCGCTCAATATCTGTTCAAACATCATGTTATGCTTCTCCCATCTTCCAACAAGATCCCTCAACAAGTCTATGCCATGCTTATTTCACAGAGAAAGCATAACCTGAAGTAGAGAATAGATAGGGGCAATGCAGAATTAAGTCTCCAATTTTGAGCAATTTAATTTGAACGAGTGCAACTAGATAACTTTACTCACCGTTGAAAGGATGTACTGATCAAAACACTTGGGGAACATGTCGTACAGATGCCGGGAGTAGAGCGATGGTCTTCGGGTACACACATAGTAGACAGTTCTACACATTAGATGCAATGAAAACGTTAATAATCTCATTAATCTTACAAAGGCAACCAAAACTTGTTTCCAAAGAGGCATAATGACCCTACGAGTAAAGCGCGATGAGATCCCTTTTCTCCTGGAAGGCATTTCTTTCAACTGATGAGATGATCACGTTGATCCCAGCCTGAATGACATCCCATGCCTCATCCAGGTTAGATACCAACTCCAGGTGTCCCATTTCAATTTCAACCGACATATCGACAAGGTTGATGAATAGTGGTCGATCAAACTGGTTCTGTAAACCCTCGTCAAGATTGATGAGCAAATCTTCATCAAGCTGGTCCCATACACCTTCCTCAAGATTGATTAATGAATTTCCGTGGTTTTGTAGGCCTTCCTGATTGATCTGTATTTAATAAAAACAAGAGCAATTCAGTAGCAAAAACCAAAATATTACAGAAAAACCATTTATGCTATCACAACACATACTCGGTCGGCGATATAGAGAGAGGCTTCATCTGACAACCTTTAATACACCTGAAATGAGGCACAAATTGAAAAATTAGTTCATGTTGTTAATGAGCATAACAAAAGAGTAGTCGTTCTTGTAATCAATTGCAGCGCACTTCCAAAAGATAAAGCAGATAAAGAGTCTTTCGATCTAAGTGAAGGATAATATCTTTACCACGTGTCTGAAGCAACTGAGTCCGACCTCCGAAGCAGTGAAATGTATATCAAGGTGTTGAAACCACTGAGATAAACACTTAATGAAGCTTTTATAGTTCGACCATCTTGTAACTAACTCCCAGAACTTGGATTCGGGACTTTCAGTTTCTAGCAGAGAAGGAAGAACCTGAATAGAATAACAGCAGCGTTAGGTATGGACATTGTGATGTAAATAGAGAACAAAGTCTTCGGTTTAGAATCCTCAGAAATCTCAAAATCTACTTTAACAAGAGTGAAAGAGGCAAGACAAAACCAAATGGCAGAGATCTTTTAAGTTCCTAGATACTATTTCAGTCAAGAAACCTGGAAGAGACTACCAGATGAGACAAACCAGCCCGTGAACTGATAGTAAGAAAGATCAAGCAAGGTTCCTACTCCAAATCAAGAAGGAAGATAGACATGGAAAGATCCCAACAAACTGAAGCAGCAGGCAGAAAAATGCAGCTAAGGATGGAGGGTTCAAACAGTTATGGTAACATATTCTCGTTTATTTTTATTTGATGAACTAGAGATCTGGCACTTTTGGAGGGTGGTGCAAGTCAAGAAGGTCAAAAGCTACGGACATTTTTGCTAAAGCGGATGTATAAAATACACGAGATGTGTAGAGCAAACTTATCAGTAGAAGTAAAGGAAGCAATTATCGAACAGTGGAATCAGTAAAAAGAATATATGAAGTAGTTGCATTGCACTCAGAGAGATAGCACGACTTCAGTGATGGGTAATGCACAACTAAAACTACACTATCGCCACAAACAATCATAAATCATTAGGAAAAAAACGCTGAGATCGCTTCAAAGAATCATAACACCACATATACAAACACCTAAACTGGCTACAATCATATCGCAAACCACCATAGAGGCATAAATACAAACACGAAATCACAATTAGCTCACACAAACACCAGAACAAATGTTACTCTGTTTAGCTCATACTAAATACTTCGTAGACACTTTTGAATGGCTGAAACTAAAGTTTTTGCTTGGCAGAAGTAGAAGTAACACCATATATGTTGAAAAACAGCCAAATTATAGCTTCAAATTCTTCAAAATCAAGATAATAGGTGGAAGAAATGCACTAACCATCGACGAAATGTAATTTTTAATGGTCGTCTTGTACTTGTCATAAAGACGCGACGATGGCAGTGGTTCTCTTGAGCATCCAGGTTGGCCATGTTGGTGACAATGCTGTAGGTAAGAGACAGTAAACATTAAAAACTTTCAAACCAAGATTAAAAACACCTTACAAACACCGTACAAACCTATTAAGCATTTCATCCTCCTGCAATTCGTCCAGGAGTTTGTCCAACGTGTCCGAAAACTCAAATGTCAGTTTTTTAATTCCCAAGTCGAGTAGTGCACAATCCCTCCGCCAATCCATCGTCCGCAGAATGTTTACGAAGAGTCCACGGGCCGAAAAGGGAAGGAGAGGAGGGAGGCGACTGTTTCCGGGTCGTTGTCGTTGATGGAGGTCGGGGTAGGGTTTTAGCCCTTTAAAAGAACTCCCTCTGTCCAAGTTATTTTGAGTTTTAGCCTCTCTCCTTCCCTCCTTCTCCACCAGCGGCAGCTCCAATTTCGCTCCGATTTCACTCCGGCGAACAAGCGATGGATCGCTCCGGCAAGGTCGCGATGAATTTCTCAGATGAAGGTCGCCGGTGACATCATGCAGAGACGATGGGTGTCTCAAAGGATTGGCTCTCTCTATTCGCTAGTCCACATTTTCGACGCCTCCAAAGCCAGCGGCGATGTAGCCAAGAAACTTCCGGCCTACTTTTCAGACGCATCTCTTCACATTACAAACCTAGTTTAGAGTGCGATTTCATTCATGTACCTGAGAACAGGAAGCAAGCTGATTCACCTTTGGAGGGACTCGACTTTGTGGATGACGAAAGGGGATTAAATGCCTTACATTTTTGCGACTCTGTCGATGACATCATTGTCTCTGGATTGAGAGCCTCGGTGGTCGATGGCGCAAAAGGCGAGCGTAGTACGTCGAACACCAGAAGGCGGTGAGAGAAGAACTCCTCCGGCGAACGCAAACCTATATCTTCTCGTCTGTTTCTGGTACGTGATGCATTATTAAAGCCGGCGAAGGATTTTCGGTGACAATTGGGTAGGGCTGATAGAATTCTGGCGACAATCGGCTTGGGTAGGGCTGATAGAAGTGTTTTCTGGAGAAATGCAGCGGATTCAATTTTCCGGCAACGGGTCGGGTATAACTCTGAATCGGGTCCGAAGAGTGGATCCAATTTGATTGCTTTGGGCCTGATTATTTTGGCTTAGTCTTGAGTTGGGCCCAATTCCTAAAACTTCACCTTCAAATAATAATTCATCCTATTATATTATTTAAACATCAACGCTAAAACTTAGTTCTAAAATAAAATAAATTAAATAGATAAACATCACATAAAAATAATAAAATACTTAAACATCAAATAAAAAGATAAAAAATACACTAGATTATAGTTAAACATCAAATAAATTATAATAGTTTAATGTTAAGTTTAAATTAAATTACACATCAAACAAAAAAAGCTAAACATCAAATAGAATTAGTTAAAACTTCAAAAAATAGTAAAATAACATCCAGTACAGAATTAAAATACACATAATGCTCAATTCATCTAAAATTAGCTTGTTGGGACTTGATCATTATTTATTGTCAAACTATGATGTTACACAGTTACGTTGTGACGGTTCAACTTTTTTGTCTGATTTTTTTACAAAAGTACTGATGAAGATGTTGATTTAAACAAAGAAAATCATATGTCCATAGCAGTTATACGGTCCACTATTGTTGCATTTGAAATAAATTCTCAAACATCATATATTACAAAAGGATTCAAATGCCCTAAAACACCGCTAACATAAATACTGAAAAAATCCAAATAAACCTCAAACATCAAACAATCCAGTGTCTTAGCTCTAACAAATAAATTAATATTTAAAAACATCATTATCAAACAATACATCCCAATCAATCAAATTATATCCCCCCTAACTTATTTCCTTTTGTTCCACACTTATTCACAGACTTGTCTTCTCTCCTGCTGGTTTTGAAGAGGATGACTCTTCTACTCCATCAACGCCAAGATCAAAGGTCAGCTCGAGTCATCTGTAAGAGGGAAAATCTTCATGAGCATGATTCCTCGTAGCATTTTTTTATTATCTCATCAATGGCATCGTAGAGCTCTGACTTGGAAAGTATTCCTGTGAAATAGACATAAAACATCACATACAGTAATTAAAACATCAATACCTGAAATTAAAACATCACAATAACACATATAACATCACTGACAACTACATTGAGAAACATCAAATACAGTATTTAAAACATCAATATCAAAATTTTAAAACATCAAATAGTACACACTAAAATGTCAACAAAACAAACTGAACATCAGTTGCATACTTTAATATGAACACCACAAGTATCAAACACTGAAATTATAACATTACACCAACACACATAACAATGCTTACAGCTTAAACATGAAAGATCAAAGATAGAACCTAAAACATCAAAAACAGCATCTAAAACATCACAGCTAAAAAAACAATAATTTACAGTTCCTACTTCATTCTCGATATAGAAACAAGGGGCAAGTGTTCTTAGACATCTAAGAAACAACAACACAAAAATTACCACAAACAGTAACAAAACCATGAGATATCACACGCAGTCAAAACTGCACATCAATTGCACACTTAAGCATGAAAGCACTACAAGCATCAAACACTGAATTTAAAACATCATATACAGTAGCAAAAAAATTAAAATTTGAAATTAAAATGTCACAATAACACACGTAACATGAGTGACAACAACATTGTGAAACATCATATACATTATTTAAAACATCAACTACAACATCTAAAACATTACATATGAATTATAACAAAACTTACAAATCCTCCTTCCTTCTCGATTGCACCAACCGTGGGCAAGCATTTTTAGACATCTAAGAAACAACAACAACAACACAAAAATAACACAAATCGTAACAAAACCCTAAAATATCACACACACAATCAAAACAACAAAACTGAACATCAATTACACACTTAAAATATTATAAGCATCATATATTGAAATTAAAACATCACACCAACACAGATAACAATACTGAAAACCTAAACATGAAACATCACACAGAAAACCAGAAACATCAACAACAATATGTAAAACATCACATATGAAAAATAACAAAATTTACAAATCTTCTTTCCTTCTCGATTGCAGCAACAGTGGGCAAGCATTCTTAGACATCTAAGAAACAGAACAACACAAAAATTAGCATAAATCGTAACAAAACCCTAAGATATCACACACAATCAAAACTGAACATTAATTGCACACTTAAGCATGAAAACACAACAAGCATCAAGCGCTGAAATTAAAACGTCACACCAACACTTATCACAATACTTAAAGCCTAAAACATGAAACATCAAATTGAAAACGAGAAACATCAATAACTGATCTAAAACATCACTGCTGAAAATTAAGAAAACTTACAAATGCTCTTTCCTTCTCGATTGCAGCATCAGTGAGGCAAGTCTTCTTCGACATCTAAGAATCAACAGTAGCAACACAAATATTAGCGCAAATCCGTAAGAACAACTCACAAAATACAAAAAAAAAACACAGAAATCCTCAAATACTACTTAGTATAACATACACAAACCATAGAATATCACATGAACAAAGAAAGTAAACAAAAAATATGCATAAGATATCATAGCAAAGACATTACCTGTGAAGATAAACAAAAAATGAAGGTCGGATTGTGTTAGATCACCGGAAATTGAAATTAAAACTGGAAAATGAAGCCCAACTTCCCTACGTTCATCGCAAATCAGCGCGCGCGAGAAAGATGAAAGAAAAATGGAGAAAATGAGGGTAAACTCGAAGGAAGATGGAAGAGAAATGAAGATGAGAGAGAAGAAGAAGGTAGTTACGCAGGATAAGAAAATAGAGGAGAGAGAATATGTCAGAAAAATGTAGGAGAAGAAGATGAAAGATTGATATTTATAC
>JAULKL010296241.1:0-10242 GCA_032355745.1 Rubia rechingeri
CCCCTCTTCGCCCAGGATCCGCCCTACCCTGCCCCGCCCCTCCTCACATTTTGGTCTTGTTCCTTCATTGCATCTATTAGTTTAGCACTCCTATGTATAAAAGCAACTCTCAAATATGAATACAAACAACCCTTCCACATATCTGCAGCGTTAAACCGGTTGTGGCAGTTGCGTCCACTGTGGTGAGGTTTTTCGCATATTTGGCACTGAAGTGGAGCCTGAACAGACGGCGAGCCATGACTGTTGTTTTAGTCGACGTCGGAGGCTAGAGATGACCGAGCAGCAGCAGGGGCACGACCTTATGGGCGACGGCTGGAGTAGAAAGCCGATGGCAGTGCAGTGTCGGAGGAAGACTCCAGGAGACGCTGCTCCTCTTGCAATAGCAACTCGAGTAACTCGTTCGAGGAGACGGAGAGGGACGCATGCTAAGGGCGGTTCGAAACACGCCATATTCAGCGCTCAATCCAAACAAAATGTAGGACACAAAATCTGTGTCGGGAACCACCATGAGACATTCAGCGAGAGAGTCTGAAATAGCTCTCTTTTTCTCGACATAATCGAGGATAGACAAAGAGCCCTTCGGAAGCATCTGAATTTGTTGGTGTAGATACATCTGACGGGCCTGCGTTTGGGAGTGAAACATCTGCTCAAGGATGATCCAACATTCAGAAGTCGACACCGCCCTAGCCACATGACCAAGCATAGTGGTTGTGAGAGTCGAACGCAGCCAGAGAAGAACCAGACGGTCCTTCCGTTTCCATGACGTGAAATCGGGATTCAGAACGCTAGTGGAGGAGGTGTCCGTTGATGCTGTTATCGGATTTGGAGCTTTGCCGGGAACAAGGAAATCCTCCAGTTCGTAGGCTTCTAGCGCGGAGCGGACAATACCACGCCAGAGGGAGTAGTTTGAGCGATCAAGGTGAACGGCTAGGGCTGGGAATTGTAGGTTAGCCGAGGCACCACCAGACGCCGTAAAGAGAATAGAGGAGGCGGAAGCATTTTGGCCGAAAGTAGTGTTGTCGGCCATGGTTGGGGTTTAAGTAGGTTTGAGGAACGTGACTATACTGATACCATGTAAATGGATATGTGGAAAGGTTGTTTGTATTCATCTTTGAGAGTTGCTTTTATACATAGGAGTGCTAAACTAATAGATGAGATTTACATGTAAGAAATCCCTCTATGTAGGGAAAGTGAATATCTACAAAGACTAATTCCAAACATAAGATACAATGAACCAAGACTTTTGTTTAAACACCAACACTTTTTCGTCTAAAACTCAGGGGATATACCTTTTCGTCTAAAACTCAGCGTTCGTACAAAATTTGTTGCGACAGAAGGCTTGGTTTTGGTTTGAGTTTGTTGTTATTCTTCATTTGGAGCGAATTTATGGAACTCTGTTGTTCTTCTTGTGAAGCGAATTTACACAGAGTTCCAGTGTTCATGTATTTTGGCTACTTTTCCCCTGAAATCAAGGTGTTGGAATTTGAATGAAAATTACATTGTAAATCATCCTACTGTGTGTGGGATTTTTAGTGGATAATGGATAGAACTAATTGGCCGTTAGCTTACATATTTATTGTATATAAAAGGTTGTCTTAGGAGGGAGTTCCCGAATTTATATACATTATAAAAGGTTGTATCGCATTTTACACGAAAATATCTAAATTTATGTATAGTAAATATATCATGCGCCATTTATTCAACAAAAACAAATACGAATTAGTATTAAAAAAATGATCACGTCATTACCATTAATGATGCTCAACATGACATACAATGTGTATGCTGCAAAAATATGACATTTTACAAGTTTTCAAATGTGTTGCTAATTATCCACTCACATTACATGTTGTGTTATAAATAGTGTTGCAAATAACCACTTGTCATTTTTATTAAAGTGGCACAATGTGTTGCAAAGAGAAAAATATCACTGAATAAAAATGTCGAATAATGTGCCGCCAATAGTCATACATCACATATTCAAATGATGCATAATGTTTCACAAACAATCCCCTCACTAATGTAAATGCCACGTACTATGTTATAAAAACACATGCGTCACTAACCATAAACGAGGTATAATGTGTCACAAACATCCATGCATCATTATACTAAAATGTTGCATACATGTAGCAAACATGCATGAATCACAAAAACTACATGATGCATAGTACTACGCAAATCCAAAACGGCAAATAACAAAGTGACACAAATACTGTCTTTTTTTTGCGTCACAAAAAGAAAAGAGTGTGACAAAGAATACCTCAATAACTATGGTGACAGAAAATAAAATGAAGCAAAATGTGTCACAAATACCTTTTGCGACACTAAAAGAAGGCTAAACAACACAATTTTTATGTCGCAAAAGGCCATATTTCTTGTAGGGGAGTGGGGTTGGAGGACTTCCCACTAGAACTACTATGAAGTTGTGTTTGCGGAAAAAATGGAGTAAAGACAACAGCGACATCCGTCATCCCAGCACGGCGAACAATATCTCGAGCATACTTTGCCTGCCCTAAAATAAGCCACTAGAGGTGGGCTCGACTTCCAAACAAATCAAAATAGTGCAAGGATCCTAGATTCTTGATAGCGAACTCCCGATGCGTAAGAGCAATGAACTTGGCAGCCGAGTCATTTCCAGTGACGATAATATCATCAATGTAGACCAAGAGATACATCAAGGTAGATTTGTGAGAGTATACAAATAAGAAAGTGCTGCTGACCTGTAAAGAAAACCAAGCTGAGCCATATAAACCATAGCTTCAAGAACACCATTAAGAAAGGCATTCTTGACATCAAGCTGGTGTAGAGACAACCGACGCATAGTAGCAATAGCAAGAACAGTAGAACTGTGGAAGCCTTGACAACAGGGCTGAAAGTATGATCGAAATTGAATCCAAGAATTTGGTAAAAACCATGAGCAACAAGACGAGGTTCGTAATGATGAATGCTCCCATCAGGATGATACTTGAGGCGAAACACTCATTTGGAACCAATCACATTTACATCCGGAGGCCGAGGCACTAAATCTCAAGTATTATGATGGCGAAGTGCAACCATTTCCTCATCCATGGTAGAAATCCAACGTGGATCTCGTAGAGTGACACGGTAATCACGAGGCTCAGATTGTTCAACCAAATCAGCATGAAAGCCAGTAACTACATAGTCCAAGAAGGATTGGGAGCATCAAGAGCCATCCATGGTCCTAGTGGTCATACGATGGGTACTAGTAGGAACTGCATCAGGAGTCATCAGGAGAGGGCAATCCCGGTGAAGGAGTACTAGCTGGGAAGGCCGAATCAACAATCGAAGAAGCCGGTGGAACTGAAGGAAGCCGTACCAAAGAAACATTATCCGTACAAACAGTGCACGGGACCTCAAACTGTGAGGACTCAGTGTATGGAGGATCAAAAGAATCAGGATCCAGGAACGTAGAAGCATCCAAATAAGTTAAAATTGCACTAGTATCCATGTCGGAGGTAATGGGATAACATTGTTCGTCAAAATGAGCATGACGAGTGATGTAGATAGGAGCATTGGATGGATTAAGAAAATGGAAACCCTTGTACTGAGAGCTGTAGTCGAGAAACACACATGGAAGACTCTGAGGTGATAATTTGTGCACTGCATAAGGTCGGGTAAAAGATAACATTCTACAACAAAAGGGATGGATGTTAGAGTAAATCGAAGATCGGCCAAAAAGAAGACTGTATGGAGTTTCTCCATGGAGCATCGACGTCCGAAGGTGGTTAATAGTTTAAACCGCAATGGTAAAAACAACATCCTAGTAGGAAAGAGGTAGCCGAGACTGAAATAGCATAGTCAACCCCATGTCCACAATGTGGTGATGTTTACGTTCCGCACACTTGTTTTGTTAAGGCATGTAAGCACAAGAGATCTGATGGTGAATGCCTTTGGTGGCAAAGTGTGTCCGTAAGTGAGTATTGAGAAACTCAGTACCACCATCATTTTGAAAGATCTTAATACGAGCAGATAATTGATTCTCAAGAAAAGCCTCAAACTGCAGATATACATGAAAAAAATTGGACTTATGACAAAGAGGATAAAGCCACAAAAATCATGAAAAATCATCAACAAATACATCATAATACACAAATCCATTTCCAGATAAACCTAGGGTAGTACCCCACAAATAACAATGAACCAAGTCAAGAACATGCAAAGTACGTTTAGGGTTTTCAACAAAAGACAGCCGATGACCTTTCGCCATAACACAAGGGGTGCCCATATAAGGTTTAGGCAGTAAAGACGAAACAAATAAAAATCTAGAACTACTCAGGGAGGAAATGATACTATAGGGTACATGACCTAGGCGAGCATGCCAAAGCTCAAAAAATGCCTATCCTTTCTTATTCTGAATGAAAGATACTAATGCAGCTTCACCACGGTCCAGCACAAAAAGTCCATCCTCGCTGTGTCCTCGGCCCATGATTGCCTTGGTGACTATGTTATGAATAATAAAGGACCGATCATCAAAAGAAATTAGAACACCAAGATCATGAGTCAACTTGTGGTTAGAGAGCAGGTTTTTAGTAATATTGGGAACAACTAACGCATCAAATTGGCCTAAAGTAGGAGTAATTTGAGAATCACCAACACGTGAAATGGAAATAATATCAGAATTGCCAACAGAAACACATGATTTACAAGTGTATGGAGTGACACTCTCTAGGGAAGAAGAGGAAGAGCTCATATGGTTGGTGGAGCCAGAATTGATATGCCAATCAAAGGTGCGAGAAGTGGGCTCCAACTGAAGTGACTAGAGGGACATCACAAGATAAACAGAATCTGACTAGCAAGGAGAGAAAACCAAACCGAAACATAAAGAGGCTGCATGAAAATTACTCCCACACAATTGACACTTAATGGAATCACCACGACAAGGAAAAGAGCTAGAATCTTTCCAAAAATAACGACCACCACGATGACCATCTGTGCAGCCACAACAATAGGCGTTTGGCCCAGACGCACCACCGTTACTCGCTGGTGCATGGTCCCATGCGCCACCACCACCTGCTGATACGTTCCCCCCTGCACGCCTAGATTGACCATGCACTGAAGTAGAAAAAGGTGCTTGGTGGATCTGAGTTGCAAAGGGTATCCCATAACCCCCCAGAGATTGCAAAAAAGCTTGTTGGTTCTCGGCTTGGGCAATAACATTAACGTACTCCGGCGTCGGATTTTGGTTCAATAGAGGGGCACTAAAATGCATGAATTA
Organism: Rubia rechingeri; assembly: GCA_032355745.1. NCBI lineage: Eukaryota > Viridiplantae > Streptophyta > Magnoliopsida > Gentianales > Rubiaceae > Rubia > Rubia rechingeri. The sequence goes on from JAULKL010296241.1 coordinate 5,240, forward strand.
AACCCCAAGAGCCATAAAAATCCAGAACACGTGATCGTAATTGGATGCAGGGAAGCCTATCATTGCTAATTTATCAAAAATAGCCATAAACTGGAGGTGTAATTCGTGCACCGTATCTGTTCGACAAAGGGTCATTACTTGTTGACAAAGGGTCATTACTTGTTGACTAAGGTTCATAACGTTGGATTTTATTTTATTCTTGCATATGGCATTGAGAGTCGTCTATATTTGTCACACCATTTCGGAATCGTTGACTTCAGTCATGGCTGCATAGTCACTTGTCCTCAGTAATCCATGCAGTGTGTGCAGTAGTGGTAGCATCTTCGACTTGTTGTTTAGTTGGAGAAGCAGAGATGACACCGACGAAGGTTGGTGAATATGATGAAAGAGCTGGCAGAGTTGGGCAGGTATGAGTCCCGTCAAGAAATCTAAGTAAATCTTGAGAACCAAGAACATGTTCAACCTGTGTATTCCGAAGCATAAAGTTTTTCAAACAGAGTTTGATACTGAGCATGTGTATCAATGTATTGTGTGGTAGTTTTCTGTCGGTGAAAGCCATTGAAACCGGGGGAAGAGGTGCTTGATTTTGTCGGTAAAGGAATAAGGAAGCAGGTTTGTAGCAGACGCGATAAAGAGATATTTAGGGGAGAAAGAAAGCATCAACTGTGTAGCGGAAAGATAAGGAAGAAAAATTGCAGAATCTCCTAAAACTCTGATACCATGTAGAAAGTGTTTTCCCAATGCATTGGTTTGTATTATTGAGAAGGTTAAATAGAGTACAAAGTGTAAAAAGAAAGAGTCATAGTAGAATGCTATCTCATATCAATAAGGAAGAAAATTCTACCATATCTTCTATCCTAACACGAAAAATAGTAATGCAATGACTAAATAAAGTTGAGTTTCACCAAATTAAATTTACACTAAACTGAAATGAATTGGTTTGAACTGCACTGGATTGAGCTGAAATAAAATGCATATAAGCTTTGGAGAATAGGGTCTAAGTTGATCTCATTATAATTCTATTATACTAGTTTCATTTTTTCGTGTGTGTTCAAGTCATACCTCTTCTTTGCACGCCCTTTCCATTAATTATTGGTTGAGGCAGAAATTAAGCAAGCTTTTAAAATTCTATTGTAATAATAAAACATGAACAAATACAACTTGATGATAAATAAATATTATTCAAATATTAAATGTTTCTATAACGTTATAGTAGTTGTTCTCATCTTGCGCATTAGGTGTATATATTATCAATATCAATGTGCATGAATTTTTCACATCTAATTTATAAACCCTACCTCTACTGCCATGAAAGAACATTAATTAACCTGAAACCCATCACATCCATCGCCAACACCTGAACCCAAGCAATAAAAATGGCGTCTGCCGCCGCATCCTCTAGCGGCACCACCTTCACACTCAGGAGAACATCGCCTGATCTCTCTTTCACCATTTCCAATCCCCAGAAGAATAAATCGCATCTAGCGTCCATGCTCTGCACGGAGGATTCCAGTTCCATTCTCGACGTTGAGGTCTCTTCTTTCATCAGCTCCCTCACCAAGCTCCTGTAAGGCCCATCTTCGCTGCCGGGACAGGTCATCTCTGCTGGAACATGACCCTCCATATTTTGATACACACGTAACTCACAAACACAAAGTGTAAAACACACACAAAGTCCTATTGAAACTTCTAGAACACACAAGCAGGAAATAAGAAAACTAACAATTCTTAGAAACAACATTTTTACTCCTTTTTTCACTCCACACATTAAAAATTTACAAAGAACAACTCCTTAAATAGAAACTATTCCACTAACTATTCCTATAATTATGCCACTAGACTAACACAAACTCCTATAATCTATACACTAATTTACACTTTAGCTACCGAATTCTTTGCTCTTAAAGTAGAAATTTCCTTAACTTAAATTATAACTAATTCAAACTAAACTAAAATAGTAAATAACTACTAGATTAACCAACAATTTCCACCGTAAAATCTACGTGGACCTCCACGTGGCATGTTATCATGGACCAGATGGCCTCATTCGACGCCGCCGACAGCTAGGTATGACCACCTCATCTCCAAATTCATGTCCTCTACGGTAACGAAATCATCCTCGCCGACACCTGCCTCTTCACCACTCCATGCTTCTCTGGTGCACCAAGAAGCAGTTGCTCGAGAACAACTATCTATACCCTTATGTCAGAGACATATACCAGGTGAGTAAACAGACGATGTTTTTTTCTCCCTTTAGAGCTACTATAATCTCATTATAGCTCTAAAATACAAGCTTTGTGTTTTTGTGTGTTCAAGTCATGTTTCATCATTGAACGACATTTCTATTAGTTCTTGGTTGAGGTGGAAATTATCCAATTTTTAAAATTCCAGTGAAATAAAAACATGAATAAATATAACTCAACTATGAATAAATATTATTAAATAACTAAAAATCACTAGAACTATATAGTTGGTTTCGTGATCGTGCGGTTTAAAAACCAGCTTGATAAAAAATGACAAAGGAAAGACAGCTAAAAAACTGGTAATCAAACATATCAATGTCATACAATTGTTTTAGAGAGATTGTCCAAAATGGTACCCACTTTTAACCGAAATTCACATTGAATTTTTCCTATAAAAGTACCCACTTTTTCATTTATTAATCAAAATGGTACCTTTTAGCAAAAAACGGGTACAAATTTGGATCAAAATTGTGCCATAATGGTACCCATTTTAGCTAAAAGGTACCTTTTTGGGACATTTATGAAGATGTGGGTACCTTTGAACCACAATTCTAAAAATAGGGTACCAAACTGTGAATTTCACTTAAAAGTGGGTACCAATTTGGACATTTTCTCAATTGTTTTATATAAGATGGTAAATTCATCTGCAATAGAATCATGATTTATGGTGGATTCAATCCCCTCATTTTCAGCTTAAATTCAATAAGTTTGAAAGAGTAATTTGTCTTCAATATGCGATCAAATTTTGATAGAAAAAAGTATCATAAATAGGTAGGTAATTTGGGTTGTGTTTTGTGTATCGTGCACATTCGGTGTATTAATTAGCAATATCATTGTGCATGTACCCTGCACATCCGATTTAAAAACTAGTTTGATAGTAAGTTTCTTCAAAATCTCAACTTAGAACAATTTAAAACCAATGATTGAAATTAAGGGATGGGATCAGGAGAACATTAATAATTCAATGTACAACAGTGAGAATGCATGCAAGTGTGTGGATGAGATGAGTATTAATCGTGATTTAGATTTGATTCAATCCCTTCATTGTTCGACTTAAATTGATTAAGTTTGAAAGAGTAATTTGTCATCAATATATTTTTTGGTTCCATCACTGAATAAATTCGCCGGTCTTAATATTTGATCGCAAATGGTGGAAGGAGATGCTGCAACTTCAACAAATGGTGTAAGAGGGCTCTACCAAATTGGATCCTTCCATAAGTTATCATTAACTTCATAGTTATAGCTGAGAAAAGATTGATATTTTTTGCTACTATTTTATGAAAGAGAACTAGAGCTTGCACTATACACATATATAAATTGATGTGCCCATTTTATGTGCATATTTTGGGACTTTTTGGATTCACTTTTGTGCTCTTTTGTCATCTAGAGCTTCTGTTTTACCTTGAAATTAACTTAGGAGAGCTAAGAGCGGCTTTTACGCTTTTATTACTTTTTTAATGGATTTTGTGTGGCGGAGAAAAAACATTGAGACTTGAAGACCGAAGACCATTGAAGACCATTTAGTTCATCTTTTAAAGACTTGAAGACTTGAAGAGAAGTAAAGTTGAGAGAAAGCTAGAAACTAGAAGAAGAAGAAGAAAATCAAAGTTCCGATTCTTGTCACCCGTCGCGAGTCACAACATCTTGTTCGCGAGTCGCAACAAACGGGTGGCCATAACCCCTAATCCTTATTTTTTTTACTATAAATAGTACACTTTATTCTCTTTTCAGGAAAACTTCTTCTTCCCGACTTGAAGCTCTAAAAACCCTATTTTCTACAATTTTCATCTTTGTTTCATCTTGATTTTATGTTTTAATTGCTATTGTTGTTTAATATGAATTCTAGTAGCTAAACTTAGTCTTGGGAGAAATATATTGAGGCTTCAAAGCCCATGTATTTAGAACTATATGTGAGCTATTTAATCCTTTGCTATTGTGTGTTTATTGTACTTTGAATTTGGTTGTTGGATATATTAATGGTGTTAGAAGTCTGAGTACATGAAATGCTTGTATGATTGCTTGTTAGGGTTTGGATAAAGTAGCTAATTTTCCTCTCTTTTGATATGGATTCCAAGAGCATGAATTAGAGCTTCTAATATGGTTGATGATTTGATAAATGCTATATGAATTTGACAATGTCGAATTCTTTGTCACAAGGGGGTCAAAATGCTCAACCTTATCGCCTTCCTCAACAACAATATTGGCCACCACAGCCTCAATACCAAACGCTTGGTGATAAGCCCCATAATCAAGGTGAAGGTTTGGGGATGTCAAAGGAGGAAATCATGCAAGCCATTGGGAAATTGACCATATGTGCAGACAAGTTCGATAAACACCAAGAGAAGACCGACTCTAGCATCAAAAACCTAGAGACTCAAGTGAGCCAAATGGATAAAATCTTGAATCGAATGGAGGCAAGAGATTTTGGGAAACATCCTTCTCAACCAGAGCTTAACCCTCGACAAAATGCGAGTGCTATCACTTTGAGAAGTGGTAAGGAGGTTACCACTTCCCAGAAGGAAGAAATCATTGAAAATGAACCCGCCGTGATTGAAGTGTTTGAGAAGGAACTAGAGGAAGAGGCCTGAGAGAGTGACCAATGACAAAGTAAGGAAGGGAAAGGATAAGGAAGAGGAGATCACCATTGAAAAATCAATATCTATTCCTGCACCTTCATCCCCTCCTCACAAAAAGGCAAAGACGGTAGAGATCTCTCCATATGTACCGGAACCACCATTTACGGAGGATTCGAAGGACACA
>JAULKL010296325.1:0-10241 GCA_032355745.1 Rubia rechingeri
CAGGTGAACTATTGGTCTAATTTGAGAGTTCTTGTAGTCAGTTTTACAGCACTCGAGAAGAGGAATCCAATGGTGACACCCTCAAGTGCTAATTATTCTCGGATTTAACCAATAATTTTGTGCAACCTCGGACAATGATCCCTCTAGTTCTTCCTTGACCTTCTTGAACTTCAAATCGGCCTTTCTTGGTCCAATTTCTATTTGTTACCATGCTTTGGAGTCTTTGACCTTCAATATACTACCATCCTTGTGAATGACCTTCGATATCTTATACCATTCTTGCAATAGCCTTCAAATATCTACTACCACCCTCACGGATTACATTCTACAAATGAAAATGAAAAGCACTCACGAGCAACCTACTAATGAGATCAAAGAGGACGATCTAGGTTCCCATGAATACAAAGTGTTCATTAGCTTCAATTAAGTCTACAAAACTCGGGATTTTGACAAGAAAACCAATAAGGGCTGTCTAAACCCTTGTCGTGCAAACCTAACTAAAACTAGCAATCAACCAAACAAAAGATGATAATAAATGTGTTAAATGCACCAGCTAACGCATACATAATGATGCACATCAAACATTAACAAAAAAATTGTACCTTTTTGGGTCTTCATTAAAGAGCATTCAATGCTATAATTCACCCAAAATAGCCATTAGCGAACTCATCCTCCCCAATCCCACAATTTTTACCGGCCCTAAAAAAGATGGTTGATGAGCATTAAATTCTCCTCTAACACCAGTATTTTGGGAAACTTACCAGTGCAAATGTATATTTTAATAGAATTAATCACGCCTACACTGGTATAAAGGTTCACATACTGGTGCAATTAATTATTTTCATTCGCATCTTCATACTACACTTACACCGGTACCATGTCGTGAATAAATTACCGGTGCTAACATCATTATAATTTCTCACTTTTTTGATTACTCACGCACCGATAAAATAGAAAACGATGCATGAAACAAATTTTTGGTGCCATATCCTAAAATTAATTCTATACATATACACCGGTATTTCTCATACTCTTACTGATTCAACATCATTTTCCAATTTTATGCTACTTCAAACACTGTCAAAAGCAGCGGAAAAAAATATACGGGTGCTCCAGGTGCCAATTGCACCCGTTGGTTACACTGGTAACTCATGTACTTGTGTTTGTTCATTATTTTTTTCCATTTTATGGAAATGTAATACACCAGTTTGTGTACTAGTATAACATTTACAGGTGCATTAGTTATCCATAGAACCTGCATTGTCATAATTAATGTGTTCTTCGGGTGCATATGTTGTGACTTACACTGGTATTGGGTCATCATGATGGTTTACCGTTGTCTATGTACCTGATTTCCAGTAGTTTTAGAAATCTTTAACCCCTTGAAGTAGGCCTTCTCCAAATCTAAAATAACACAAAACATGTTCGATAAACAATAATTTCTCTTATCATTGTCAATTCCCAGCCTCTTACTTGTCTCTACCCCTGAAATGGCCTTGTGGCACTATTTGTGGTCGATCAACACCCACTTCTTCTTTTGGAACTATGTCTTATTGAAGTACTTTGGGGTCTTTTCCTCTCCAGTTAAAATAAACCCCTCCACATTCCTGAAGATTCGCGTAATCGAATCTCTATACCATAGACTTTTTACAACCTTTGTTAAAGTCACTACCACAACCTATGGTTAAGAATAGCGAATCTGGGGTTTATCTTTCTAGCCTTGATTCTATAGAAGAACAAAATTTGGGTTTTGGGGGTGGGTTATTTATATGATTTCTAGTGGGCACTAAAGTCCTAGAAATGATTTTATAGACAATTCGTTTGTCAATAAACAAATGTGTCAGACAAAAAGTCTTCGGCTTTCCCAAATCTGACGCATTTTGTTCAAAATACCTCACACTACACTCAATTGGGTCAATAGATGGGGGATTAACATCATGCAAAGGCCAATTATCCCTATTGTAAATATCATCTAATGAACCATCATTAAGTTCTGGATAACATGTTCTGGGTGAAGATGCGGGCATTCCAACAATTTATTCAAAGTCCACATGCTAATTCTGATATCGAAACCCCTTACCCTAGCAGATTATTCCCCATTCACAACCTCATGTAAGTTACTAAACAACTGAAACACCTCGTCGAAATACGAGGGTTCATTATAAGATAACAACTGTTCAACATGTTGGTCTTGAAATTTCCTTAAAGGGTAGGCTAACCCAATGGCTAGGTACTCATTGAAATGCAATACGTAATAATCAAGTAATTTTCCATTTTTTCTCAAAGTATTTTAATGATTTTGAGCAAGAAGAGAAAAAAAATTAAACCTCATTATGCATGGGATTGTGCCATGTGGATCGAGACCTAGCCACCTTAGATAAACCACCTCTAGCCATGCTTTTGCCTGATTTTTTTGCCCAAAATATTTTTGGATGGAACGACGGATTTGCGAGACCGTAAGAGAGCTAAGGTTTTGCTCAATTTGAGGCTGAATTGTATGAACTCGCAATTGGGATTTTTTTATAGATAGCTTACTGTTCTGTGTTTGGAAATCAATCGGTCCTATTATGGAAAGAGCCGATATACTTTTCTAAAATCTGAACCTAATGATCGGCTCTTTAAAAAACCAGCTGACACTCTTCAAAGCTCGAAATAGTTTTGAGGGTGAAAAAAAGGACCAATTTTCAACCTGACATGGGCCAGAAATACCAGCCGAGCTTGGAATTTAAGTTTCCAAGTTAAAAAACATACTCGGGCATTCATATCTAATTTAGCCGATAGTTTTCCAAGTCCAGAAGGTTTTCTTGACAATTTTGGTCACCTGGATGGTTATCTTCTGAACTGGCAAATTGATCCAGACTATTGGTCAACTTAAAAATTACCATCTCTTCCCTACTGATTTTAATTTCTTACAGAACCATAACTATTCAATAAATTGAAATTGAGACAAGCTTTAAAAAATATTAGGCCACAAGAACTAAAAAACAGACAAGTAAATAGAATCATATTAAAATCTCTGTTGCAAAAAGGAAATTAGGAAATTACATTACATAAATATCAAAATAACACAATTCAAAGTACTACATGGAATATTTGATCAACCAAAAACTTAAATTTCATAGTCAATTTTTCCTCAAACATAGCCTCATCATTCTCTAGATTGTCCCCACCATCTTCCCTGGGATTATCATTGTCGTCGTCATTGTCAGTGAACACCAACTCAAAATTGGGAAGCTCTTCTTCATCTTCACTCAAATCAAGTTGTAAACCCTGGCTTTCAATAAAACTGGCAAGTTAAGCTTTTACGGATGTCAAAATCTCATGAGTGGAAGTAATGTAATCACGGATGCCACTGAATTATCTGGATAAGATATTTTTTCCAACCACCTTCGGCACCATTATAATATAATATGTAAACCTCAATGTAGGAAAATAAGGTTAGCACAATAAAAATATTGTATATGACTGAAAATTAAACTTACGAGAAATCGACGCCCCGACTTTATCTTGGGCTGATTCTCATGATCTCTTTGAAGTTTTTGTCACTAGTTCGGCGGGGATGGGCCGATGCTCCCACTTGTTGTCAAAGCCCAATTGTAGCTGCCTATAATGGAACCAACTCCAATCGTAAAACTCCAATCATATTGGTCGATCCACATGTTGTACTCCAGCTTTCTTGATCAAAGCAATGATAAATCCATCGTACGGGAGATCCTACTTCTTGGTCCCCGCAACGTTCAACATAACACAAATGATATTGTATCCCAGGATTATCCTGAATTCTTCCATTAAGTAATATAAGAGCATCAAGTTCCCTAACGTTGGCTCACAAGTGTTATCCCCACTAGGCAAATCTGTTAGGCAAACCCCCTCATAAATTAGTCGTTGTTCTACAGTCAAAACGTTAACATCATAGTGTTCAGTTTGACTAGTTGTATCCCTGATTCTGTAGAAATATTTCCTTACAATTTCAACGGGACATAATTGGGTCGTTTCTGTAATGCGAGACCAACTTTTCCGATGATATATATATCTAATCGATCTAAGGAATCATTAGAGCTCAATGTATCAAAATTAAGATAGGGCAACTTAAGAATTTTTTTATTGTGTACTTTGTCACCGCGACTATTTTCCTCTTAACCTTCGTGACATCACTGTTATTAGAACTCTATCCTAATTTTGCATGGAATTGAATTACCTCATCAATGTATACATTCTCCTCTAAACATAGACATTTTTCTATTTGTTTATCTTTAAAAGTCTTAAGTGTTTGAAAGAGAGTTAGCTTCACGATATATATGTGTAAAAGAGATATGCGAAAACTCACCTTTCAAATCTCAAATGGCTCTAAGTTGAGGGATTAGCTTCCAAGGAATGAAGTTCTCCCAGTTTATCAATTTTAGCATAATCAACAAGTCCATTTCCAATTCTAAATCTTCAATCTCTTGATAGAAAACCATTTGTAATCCAGAAACTAGAGCTTGAGTTTCAGCTTCCAAGTTGTTCTTGGTTTGAATTGAATATACATCACTTTAGCTTTGAGTACTCTTCCACCTATATCTCTCAGCACCATACCAGCACCAGCAGAGCCTTACAATCCCAATGATGATCCACCCGTGTTCAATTTAGTGGATGTTAATGGTAGTTTCCAATAAACTTGAGAGCAAACTTTCTCTTGCAAAAATCTTTGAACTGGAGCTAGACACAACATCTCAGAGTGTAGACCAATAGAATCATAATAACTTCAGCTTAAATTTTGAGCTCTAAAAATGTCCTACATGAGATTTATGATTCTCTTTCTCATAATAACAAACCTTGGATGAATCTGGTCCTGGATTGAACTATTATGAGAACACCATATCCCCCAAGTTGTAATAGCTAGTAACATTCTTACACATAATCTCTAAACTTTAGATTTTAACTCAAAATTCCAGTAGTAAAAAAATCTATCCCGTAGATTAGCAAAGTTTTCTTGTGTTAAATCAGAAAAATTAAGCATAGAATTCCAAAGATTCAACACCAGAGGACATTCATGAAAAACATGCTATAAGTGATCAGATGCATTTAGTCAAAACAAGCATATAAATGGCAGATTAAAGGATTTTTCCTGAAGAATATCATAAAGAGGGAGTAATCTGTTCAACAGTCTCCAATTAAAAACACCAATTTTTTGGTAGTTATTTAGACCAGAGGTGTTTAAAATATTGCACTTCCATTCTTTTTGGTCTAAGTAGATCATAAGCTGAAAACAAAGAAAATTGTCCATTAGTTTCTGGATTCCATATCATAAGATCTTTATATCCTCAAAAAAATTTAATATCATGTGCTAAAAGATCAATTATTCCAAATGGGAAACCATGAGCAAAAGACAATCCCAGATCATGCTGAAGATAGAAGAATTGTTTTAACAGTCAAATATGAGTTTGGAAACTCATAATCTGAACTCCAATAGTCATGCAATATCCCAGTACCAAGCCAATTGAAGAACTAGAAAGAAATTTCACCTGATCCTAATTTAAATGTGGTATTTATCTGAGCTAATTCGTCAATCTCTCTGTAACTCTTCCATGTTTTTAATTCTTCTTGTTATCCGGAAAAGACCACATAAAAGTAGAACAAAGACTACCTCTTTTTTGAAATTCCACCATAGCTTTCGAGAGAAACTTTTGATAACACGGAAGAGATCTTTTACACCTAAACCATTTTCAGAATAGGGGTAACTCATATTGATCCAAGATCTCCGTATTTTATTTTGAACACAATATGAATTTCCCTGAAGGAATTTTGTAAGGATAACATGTAGTATTTCTATCAATCCTTTAGAAGGATTTATCACAGGTAAAATATGTAAAGGAATAAAAGACAGAACATGTTTAATAAGCATCAACCTTCCAGCTTGACTTAACCACTTATTTTTCCATGAAACTAATTTTGCTGCAATGGAATCGAATAATGGCTAAAAATAAGTATGTTTTGGTCTTCCTACAAATATAGGAAATCCAAAATATATGAATGGAAAGCTACCGTGAGTTATGTGTGTGATTTGAGAAAACATTCTATGATATGTCTGAGGGGCGAAACTTGACAAATAATAAAATGATTTTTCCAAATTAATCTTTTGCCCTGTGACTTGTTCAAACTTTCCTAAAAAGCTCATCAATTTTTAAGGCTTTTCTTATTTTCTTTTAGGAAAACTGTTGTATCATCAACAAAACTCAAATGAGTTATTTTAAAAGTTGAAGTAGGCACACTGAAATAATCAATACTTGAATTTTCAAATTGAAACCTCAGATTTTTTGTAAAAGTTTTAGTGAGTAGTATAAGCAAATATGGAGAGATAGGATCTCTTTGTTTTATACCCCTTGAAGTTTTAAGAAATCCAAAAGGTTTACTATTAATGAGTACTGAAAATTGAGCAGCTGATAGATTGCCTATAATGTTATTAACCACAGATTCATGAAAACCAATTTTTAATAATAGTTTGTTCAAAATGTCCCATGACACTCTATCAAAAGCATTCATCATTTCCAATTTAAAGAAAACATCTATCAAAATATTTCATCATGTCCAATTTAAAGAAAACATTAAAGCCCCCTATTTTTTTATTTAAGAAGTCAGTTAATTCATGCATGAGAAGAACAGTATCCGCCAAGTCTCTGCCTTGAACAAAGGCCGACTTGTTCTAGTGAAATCAGAAAAGGCATTAAGTTCTTTAATATTTCAGTGCAAACTCTTGGAAAAATTTTGTTCAAAAATATTGAGGCTTATTGGCCTAAAATAAGAAAATCTTGAGTTTACCTATCTCTTAGGAATTAAAGTGATGATAGAAGTTGCCATGGCTTGTGGAATACTAGTACCTGATAAAAAATCATTCATCGCTTCCACAAGGTCCTGTTCTAAGATATCCTAACAATTAGTTAAAAAAAAGTACCCGTATACCCATCAGGTCCTGGTGTAGATTCTTTATCCATATCAAAACCAATTTTCTTAAGTTATGATGGCTGCACTACCTGACTGAACATCTTCTTTGCTTAATCATCCACAAAACTTGGTATACTATTCAACATCTATGTCTTAAATGTCTCATAAGTTCCCAAATGTTCATCGGATAACAGATTAGAGAAAAAATTGACAGCCTCGTGACCATTTAACCACCCATTCTCTAAGTTTTTAATTGCAGCAATTCTTTCTTTTTTTAGAGTGTTTTGCCTTTACCGAAGCATGGAAAAACTTAGTTTTAGAATCCCCTTCCTTTAACTATTTAACTCTATATTTTTGTTTCCAAAAAATTTCTTCTCTTTTCAGAGCTAAGGTTAGTTCAGCTTGCGCCAAGTGCAATTCCATTCTACTCTGGTAAGAATTAATGTTTTGATGATCCAATTCCTTTTGAAAAACCTTTTCTTCATCCATTTTTACATGATCTTGTATATTTTTAAAGTTTAATTTTTTCCATTCTTTAAGTTTAATATTTAATCTCCTTAATTTAATTGAAAATTTTAACATGTCTAATGAGTTAACTGGTTCTGACCAACTATTTTCTACAATGTTCAAAAAATGGGGGTGAGTTATCCAACAATGTTTAAATATAAATGATTTAATGCCTGTATTAGTGGCCTGATTATCGATTTTAACTAAAAGTGGAGAGTACTCCTAAGGTCATCTAGATTTAACCTGAATTAGTGTGTCATGAAAGAGATTTAGAAATTCGTCAGTTTCTAAGCCTCTATCTAATCTCTCCCTGACTTTACCCCTATTTCTAACACCTGTCCATATAAATTTATTACATGATGTTGGGATTTCAATTAATACATTGTCATCTGTAAAATCATTGAAATCCATAATAGAATTAAGATTAGGAGTTGCTTGACCTATGTACTCAGAAGAGTCCCTTATAAATATCGTATCAGTAATGTTGCCTGATTATAGTGATTACTTAAGTTAGCCCATAATTGAGATCTGTCGGATGAATTATGTATAGCATAAACAAGAGCCGCATTCCAAGATGTTGAACTAGAGTAATAATAGGTTTCAATGATAATAAATTGATCATGAACATCTTTAACTGAAATTCTATATTCATCAGTCGAAAAACTTAGATTTTATCTCTTGGTTCAGCATAGAATTTATTATATTCCAATTTAAAGGCTATTGGCTGAAATTGTCCACTGTTTATAAAAGGCTCTATGATTGCAAAAAAAGCCAATTTTATGCTTCCTTTTTATGTTCAGCACCCTATCTTGAGTTCTATTGTTTTTATTCCTCTCACATTCCATACACAAATAGTAAAAGATGCCATGGATTGAACTAAGGATTAGAATCAACTTGAGACCTAGTTACAACAGTTTTCATCATCCTTGTGTAGTGTTTTCTTTTATTCTTCTTAGTCATCTGATTATCTTGAGTGGATTTAAGATCATCATTTGTATCTTCTAATTCCTTCAAAAGTTTGTTAAACCTATTCTGATCAGTTAGAGCTATTTCTAGAATAATTTCTCTTGCGTTATCATTTTTTTCAACTGACCGCTACATATTTGGCTTATCATAAATATTTTGGATCAGTTTTCTTTCATGGGGAGTTATGGAAGGATAGATAATACATGTTATTACCAGAGTTGAATTTTTTTTGCTCTCTGGATTCTTATCCGACAAGTTTGTTGAATTCCTTGAAATACTGACTAAACCTCTTTTGCTAGCACATGTATCTGCACTTTTCTGAGAGGGATTGTTAGTAAGAACTTTCACACCGAGGAATTATATCCACTGGTGTTCATATCATCATTCTCTTCATTATCATAATCTATATAATTAAGTTTAGACTGATCAGTAATACTTTTACAAGTATCCATATCCCGATTGCACATAATATGCTTATTTGATTTTTTTTCCAATCAGATTAGGATGAACATCATTCATTTAATTCACTTGAGATTCAATTAAAACATGATGAGAAGGGATCATAGTATTATCATTATTATCCTTCAGGTTGTTCTCTTCCTGATTAACTTCAAACTTCTTCTTCATTGGCCTATAAACTTGTGTAACTTTCTCAGATTCCAGTTTTTGAAAAGAATGTTTACCTTTGTCAGTAATATTACTAACCTGTTTAGGTTGAGGATCAGGCATCTAAGCATTGACTCTCCCTGTTTGTTCTTGATATGAGCAGGACACTTGGTGATGGCCTAATTTCTGGTGTTTAGAACAATAATCTAGAACACTTTCGTATTCTAAATATTGCTAGGATCCATATCCATGATAATCTAACCACATGCATTCTGTCCTTAGCTTGATAAAATCTAATTCCACATAAACTCTACCTACATGAGGTCTAGTTTGATTAAAAATACCTTTGTGTACTTTAATTAGAGCTCCCACCAAATTTCCAATGTTCATCATAGCATCTAGATAAAAAGCACTGATGTGGTAATCCATAGAAAGCTACCCAAATCGGAACAATTGGTGAATTTGTGTCTGGATTAAAATTGTGAACCCACTTTGTGATTCTTAATGAGTAAGCCTCAAAACTCCAAACATTATGCATCCATCATCTGTTGTAATCTTCTGGCAAAGCAAAACAAATTAAGACTTTTTGCCAATCTGACAGATAAATTTCCATCAGTCCTTTGAATCTAGCCGTTTGAAAATATTTTCTCAGCTTGACCTTCATTGCTCCCCCTTTGAAAAAATTTCCAACGAATATCCATTTTAATGGAGGTTCCAGCCTTTCACACTCAGATTCTTCAAAGATCACACCCGACTCACCAAGATGGTCAATTCACTGCTTTGGATTGAAGAGAGTTCTTGAGTTTGAGAATTCAGCATGATCATCGAAGGAGTTGTGGGTATATTGTGTTAGTTTCTTAGCATCGAAATATAAAGATGGCCCTGCCATGCCTGCGACACCGATCAAAAAGTGGGTAAAAACCATAGTGTCGTTGAAGTGTCGCAGGAAATACGAAGCAAGAAAGAAATTCTACAAAATTCTATTCTTCCTATCTTATTTTCCCTCTTGTTCCCCTCCCATTCTCAACAAAATCTCCACCTTGTTTTGCTGCCTCTCCTCCATTTCTTTTCCTTTGCATTTTTTGCTTCTATCCCACCTCTTTGTCGTGCTCATTTTCCGGTCACTTTTCGGCATCATGTTTCCACTTTTTTCTAATGATTTTTTGGCTCAATTTTTAAGAGAATTCCTTGACGATCTTCACATTCAGTCAGATCATCAGGTTTGTAGCTTCTTTTTTTTC
>JAULKL010296420.1:0-10237 GCA_032355745.1 Rubia rechingeri
ATGAGTCTAGGATCTATAAGTGGTTTGGAAGTGGAAATCAATTGCCCCCAAGGCTTTGTTAATTGTGATTTTACCATCTTTTTAGTAGCTTGTTGCATGATAGCATAATTAGTTTACTTTGATAGTTGTGTTGTATTTCAATTCATAACTTAGAAAACCAACCAAAAACCCCCCTCTTTATATATGTATCTGTCTTTATCTAGGCTTATATCCACCCCTATATGCCTTGGGAAAATCCCCCTTCTTTGTGGATGACCCCGAGTTTCCACTATCTACTTAAATGTATTTAGTAAGAATTTAGGGCTTATAAATTGTATCTTTGTAGTTGGATACAAGTTCGATAATAATTAAAAGGCACAAACTAAAGAAACTCACATGAGAAAATATCATTTTTGTAGTTGCATTGAGACACTGTGATGGTTTCCATTTTTCAACATTCACGTCCAGAATCAATCCGCTTTTGTGCCTTATGTAGTATTCCTGCTTCAAACATTATAACATTAGCACGTGAAAATGGTTTATACCAATCACACAATATCCTTTGATGGCCTGTATAACATTGTACATGGAATGCTTTGGACACTTCAGAGTTTATGGCCGCATGGTGCACGCTATACTGCAGTTCTGTAAGTGTGAAGGCCTATTGTGAGAAATTATGGGGATTTTTTTATGTTCAAATTAAACTGTACTCGGCCTAAAAAGGTAGCACATATTAATAAATAAAATTATCCTATTTTACTTTACGGAAAGCAAGCATACGTGAATTTTTTTATGGTATCAGAGCGAGAAATTTTATTCATTAGTTTTCATTATTCACTCTGAATTACCAATCACTTGTACGATTTTATTTTAACAAATAAATAATGAATTAAAACTCTTCAAATAAAGTTTACTTAATCACACAAGAATTTAAGTTTATAACACTAAAAGTTGGTTGGTAATTTTGTTATCCAAACTTTTAGTTATGTTTGACCGATACGCAAAAGGTATATTTATAGTAGAGGATACAACATTTTGAGAAGCTTTGAGTTATTTAGAATAAAAAATTAAAAACAAAAAACACATAAATATCTTTAAATGTATTTGAAATCAATGTGCGTAGGATGGGCAATAAACGTGCATATAGGTTGGATACAAGTTCGCTAATAGTTAAAAGGCACAAATGGGAGAAACTCACATGAGAAACTCTACTTTCTATCGTTGCAATGAGACACTGAGCTAGTTTCCATTCCTCAACATTCTCGTTAAGAATCAATCAGCTTTTGTGCCTTATGTGATATTCATGCTTCAAGAATTACAACATTAGCCCATGAAAATGGGTTATAATAATCACACGATAGCCTTCTCAAGCTTACATAAACATAGTACCTAGAATGCTTTGGACTCTTCAGAGTTTATTGGCACGTGGTACATGCTACACTGCATTTCTTTAAGAGTGCAAACAGTATCAAACAACAAGTTGGGATGATCTCTGTATCTCACGGTAACAATGGAGTAACCTAACTTCGCGCAATCTTCAACTTTCACATGTGGAGCATTACAATGCTTCATCCTCTCTTCATAAATATTCTCCAAACACTTTAATGTCTTCATCCTTATTCGAGATGTCCTGGCAGCAAGGGCAGTTGCACGACTTGTAGTATGCATCGGCCCAAATCAGCTTATGGAGTCGCCTATCGATATGATTTTTTCCACCAGAAGAGCGATTGTGTTTCAAATTATTGTGATGTCAGGAGTGAATATATTACTTATTCGTTAGCATATTTTGTTATATTGCACAAATATGCACACAATTGGTTAGTGATAGAAATTATAGGGATTTTTTAGTTTGTTTTACTCTGTACTCGACCAATAAAAGGCAACACATATTGTTAATAAAATTTTCCTATTTTACTCTTCGGAAATCAAGAATAGATGGAAATATTTTAATTTATTAGAGCAAGAAAGTATATGTCAAAATATTTTATGTTATGATAGCAAGATATTCCTTAGTTTTCATTTCTCACTCTGAATTACCTATTAATTGTACGATTTTATTTTAACAAATAAATAATAAATTAAAAATTTTCAAATCAATTTTACTGACAAATGATCACACAAGATATTAAGTTTATAACACTAAAATTTGGTTGGTACTTTTATTTTCCAAACCTTTAGTTATCTTTGACCAATATGAAAAACGTGTATTTATAGTAGAGGGACCAAAATGCTAAGCCCATAAAACACAAAAGGCTTTTAATTATTAAGAATAAATAATTTAAAAAACCACCTAAATCTCTTTAAATGTATTTGAATTCAATGTGCGTAGGACCGGTGGTAAACGTGCATACGGGTTGGATACAAATTTGATAATAATTAAAAGGCACAAATTAAAGAAACTCACATGAGAAACTCTCCTTTTTGTAGTTGCACTGAGACACTGAGATAGTTTCCATTTCTCAACATCCTCGTCCTGAATCAATCCGCTTTTGTGCCTTATATAGTATTTCTACTCAAGCAATACAACATTATCACATGAAAATGGTTTATACCAATCACACGGTATCCTTCTATGGCCTGGATAACATAGTAATTAGAATGCTTTGGACACTTCGGGGCTTATGGCCGCATGGTGCACGCTATACTGCATTTCTGTAAGTGTGTAGACATATTTTTAGAAATTATGGGGATTTGCTATGTTCAAAGTAATCTATACTTGGCCTAAAAAGGTAGCACATATGTTTAATAATATTATCGTATTTTACTTTTCTGAAATCAAGCATACGTGGAAATCTTTGATAGTATTAGAGCGAGAAATATTATTCATTTGTTTTCACTATTCACTCTGAATTACCAATCAATTGTATGATTTTATTTTAACAAATAAATAATGAATTAAAACTCTTCAAATCAAGTTTACTAACGAATAATCACACAAGAATTTAAGTTTGTAACACTAAAAGTTGGTTGGTAATTTTACTATCCACACCTTTAGTTATATTTGACCGATAGGCAAATGGTGTAATTATAGTAGAGGATACAAAATGTTGAGCCTGTAAACCAGAAAAGGCTTTGAGCTATTTAAAATAAATAATTAAAAACAAAAAACACCTAAATGGATTTAAATTTATTTGAAATCAGTGTGCGTAGGACGGGCGGTAAACGTTCATATTGGTTGGATACAAGTTTGCTAATAATTAAAAGGCACAAACGGGAGAAACTCACATGAGTAACTCTCCTTTCTATTGTTGCAATGAGACACCGAGTTAGTTTCCATGTCTCAACATCCTCGCCCATAATCAGTCCACTTTTGTGCCTTATGTAGTATTCATGCTTCAAGCATTACAACATTAGCCCATGAAAATGGGTTATAATAATCATATAATAGTCTTCTCAGGCTTACATAAACATAGTAACCAGAATGCTTTGGATTCTTCGGAGTTTATGGATGCGTGGTACTCGCTACACTGCATTTCTTTAAGAGTGCAGACAATATCAAACAACTTGGGATGATCTCTGCATCTCACGGTATCAATGGTGTAACCTAATTCCATTCAATCCTTAACTTCACATGTGAAGCATCACAATACGTCATCCTCTCTTCATATATTTTATCCAAACACTTTAATGTCTTCATCCTTACTAGGGATGTCCTGGCAGGAAGAGCAGTTTCTCAACTTGTAGTCTCCTTCGGCCCCAATCAGCTTGTGGAGTCGCCTATCGATATGATTTTTTCTGTCACAAGAGCGACTATGTTTCAAATTATTTGTAGAAGAAGGAACAATATCGTGAGCTCATAAAACACAAAAGAATTTAAGTTATTTAGAATAAATAATTAAAAACAAAACAAATCACATAAATCACTTTAAATTTATTTAAAATAAATGTGCATAGGACGGGCGGTAAACGTGCATATGGGTTGGATACAAGTTCGATAATAATTAAAAGGAACAAACAGGAGAAAATCACTTGAGAAAATCTCTTTTCTGTAGTTGCACTGAGAAACTGAGCTAGCTTCCATTTCTCAACAACCTCATCCTGAATCAATCTGCTTTTGTGACTTATGTAGTATTCATGCTTCAAACATTACAACATTAGCACATGAAAATGGTTTATACCAATCATACGATAGCCTTATTAGGCCTAGATAACATAGTACCTGGAATGCTTTGGACTATTCAAAGTTTATGGATGCTTGGTATATGCTATACTACATTTCTGTAAGAGTGCGGACAGTATTAAACAAGAACTTGGGGCGATCTTTTCATCTCACGGTAGCAATGGAGTAGCCAAATTCCGTGCAATCCTCAACTTTCACATGTAGAGCATCACAATGGTTCATCCTCTCCTCATAGTTTTTTTTCTAACACTTTGATGTCTTCATCCTTACTAGAGATTTTCTGGCAGCATCTATCTACCGCCATTAACTGGAGGAGTAGCCTATCAATATGATTTTTTCTGACACAAGAACGACTATGTTACACATTATTTTGATGTTAGGAGCGAATACATTACCTATTAGCTAGCATATTTTGTTGTATTGCACAAAATCTGCAAAAAAATTGGTCAGTTATAAAATTGTAGGGATTTTTTAAGTTCGACTTAATCTGTGCTCGGACTATAAAATTCAACCCATATTGTTACTAAAAATATTGTATTTTACTCTTAGGAAATCAAGCATACGGTAATTTTATGGTATCAGAGAAACAAATATTATTCATTAGTTTTCATTATTCACTCTGAATTACCTATCACTTGTACGATTTTATTTTACCAAATAAATAATAAATTAAAGCTTATCAAATCAATTTTACTAACAAATAATCACACAAGAAACTAAGTCTATAACACTAAAAGTTGGTTGGTAATTTTACTATCCAAACCTTTAGTTATATTTGACTGATAGGCAAAAGGTTTATATATAGTAGAGGGAACAAAATGTTGAGTCCAAAAAACACAAAAGGCCTTGAGTTATGTAGAATAAACAATTTTTAAAGCACCTAAATCACTTTAAATTTATTTGAAATCAATGTGCGTAGGAAGGGTGGTAAACGTGCATATGGGTTGGATACAAATTCGATAATAAATAAAAGTCACCAAACGGGAGAAACTCACATGAGAAACTCTCCTTTCTGTAGTTGCACTTAGAAACTGAACTAGTTTCCATTTCTCAACATTCTCGTCCAAAATCAATCCGCTTTTGTGCCTTATGTAGTATTCATGCTTCAGGCATTAAAGCATTAGCACATGAAAAAAGTTAATAATAATCATACGATAGCCTTCCCAGGCCTACATAAACATAGTACATGGGATGCTTTGGACACTTCGGAGTTTATGGCCGCATGGTACACGCTATAGTGCATTTCTATAAGAGTGCAGACAGTAGAAAACAACAACCTGGGATGATATTTGCATCTCGCGGTAAAAATAGAGTAACCTAATTGTTCGCAATCCTCAAATTTCACATGTAGAGCATTACAATGCTTCATTCTCTATTCATAAATTTTCCAAACACTTTGATGTCTTCATCCTTACTAGAGATGTCTTGGCAACAAGAGCAGCTGCACGAGTCGTAGCCTCCATTGGGCGCCATCAGCTGGTGGAGTCGCCTATCGATATGGGGTTTTTCGGCACAAGAGCGACTAAGTAACATATTTATTTTGATATTAAAAGATAATAAATTACCTATCAGTTAGCATATTTTGTTGCATTACACAAAATCTGCACAATATTTGGTTAGTTATAGAACTTATAGTGATTTGTTAAGTTCGACTTAAACTGTCCCCGGCCTATAAAAACAGCACATATTGTAAATAACATTATCGTTTTATAATCTTTGGAAATCAAACATACGTGGAATTGTTTTATGGTATCAGAGCATGAAGTATTATTCATTAGTTTTAATTATTCACTCCGAATTATCAATCACTTATATGATTTATTTTAACAAATAAATAATAAATTAAAACTCTTTAAATCAAGTTTACTAACAAATAATCACACAAGAAATTAAGTTTATAACTCTAAAAGTTGTTTGGTATTTATTATCCAAACCTCTAGTTTTATTTGACTGATAGAAAAAAGGTGTATTTATAGTAGCGGGAACAAAATGTTGAGCCCATAAAACACATAAGGCTTTGAGTTATTTAGACTAAATAATTAAAAACAAAAGAAACCATCTAAATCGCTTTAAATTTATTTGAAATCAAAATGTGCGTAGGACGGGCACTAAAAGTGCATATGGGTTGGATAAAAGTTCGATAATATTTAAAAGGAACAAATGGGAGAAACTCTTGTGAAAATTTTTCCTTTCTGTATTTCCACTGAGACACTGAGCTAGTTTCCATTTCTCAACTTCCTCGTCCATAATCAATCATCTTTTGTGCCTTATGTAGTATTCCAACATAACAACATTAGCACATGAAAATGGTTTATAATAATCAAACGATAGCCTTCTCAGACCTACATAAACATAGTACCTGGAATGCTTTGGACTCTTCGGAGTTTATGGTCGTGTGGTACATGTTATACTCCATTTCTGTAAAAGTGCAAATAGTATCAAAAAATAACTTGGGATGATCTCTGCATCTCACCTTAAGAATAGAGAAACTTTATTCCACGTAAACCTCAACTTTCACATGTGGAGCATCAGAATGCTTCAACCTCTCTTCATAGATTTTTCCACCAACTTTGATGTCTTCATCCTTACTAAAGATGTCATGTTATCGAGAGCAGCAACATGACTCATAGTCTCCATCAGCCGCCATCAGCTGATGGAGTCGCATATATATATATATATATATATATATGAGTTATACCCACACAAGAGTGACTATGTTATGTAATTTTTTATTGCTAGGAGTGAATACACTCCCTATTATTTAGATAATATTTTTGTATTGCACAAAATATGCACAATATTATGTTAGTTATAGAAATCATATGGATTTATTTGTTAAGTTCGACTTAATTTGTACTCGCCCTATAAAAGGTAGCACATATTGTTAATAAAATTATCACATTTTACTCTTCGGAAATCAAGCATATGTGAAATTTTTTTATGATATCAGAGCAAGAAATATTATTCATTTGTTTCATTATTCCCTCTAAATTACCTATCACTTGTACGATTTTATTTTAACAAATGAACAATGAATTAAAACACTTCAAATCAAGTTTACTAACAAATAATCACACAAGAAATTATGTTTATAACTCTAAAAGTTGTTTGGTAATTTTATTATCCAAACCGTTAGTTATATTTGACCGATAGGAAAAAGGTGTATTTATAGTAGATGGAACAAAATGCTGAGCCCATGAAACACAAAAGGCTTTGAGTTATTTAGAATAAATAATTTTAAAAAATCATTTAAATTGCTTTGAATTTATTTGAAATCAATGTGCGTAGGACAGGCAGTAAACATACATATGGGTTGGATACAAGTTCGATAATAATTAAAATAAACAAACGGGAGAAATTCACATGAGAAACTATCATTTTTGTAGTTGAATTGAGACACTTAGCTAGTTTCCCTTTCTCAACATCCTCGTCCAGAATCAATTCGCTTTTCTGCCTTATGTAGTACTCTTACTTCAAGCATTAAAACATTGGCACATGAAAATGGTTTATAATAACCATAAGATAGCCTTCTCAGGCCTACTTTACAGCCACGTGGTACAAGTTATACTCCATTTTTGTAAGAATGAAGGCAATATCAAACAACAACTTCGGACGATCTCTACATCTCACGGTAACAATGGAGAAACTTTATTCCACACAATCCTTAACTTTCACATGTGGAGCATCACAATGCTTCATTCTCTCTTCATAGATTTTTCCACCAACTATGATGTCTTCATCCGTACTATAGATGTCATGGTATCGAGAGCAGCTGCACGGCTCATAGTCTCTATCAGCCACTGTCAGCTGGTGGAGTCGCTTATAGATATGAGTTCTACCAGTACAAGAGCGACTATGTTACATAATTTTTTATTGTTAGGAGTGAATACATTCCCTATTAGTTAGCATATTTTTTTGTATTGCACTAAATCTGCACAATATTTTGTTAGTTACAGAAATCATAAGGATTCGTTAAGTTCAACTTAATCTGTACTCGGCTTATAAAAGGCATCACATATTGTTAATAAAATTATCATATTTTACTCTTCTAAATCAAGCATACGTGGAATTTTTTTACTGTATTAGAGCAAGAAATATTATTCGTTAGTTTCATTATTCAATCTAAATTACTGATCACTTGTACGATTTTATTTTAACAAATAAACAATGAATTAAAACTCTTCAAATTAAGTTTACTAAAAAATAATCACACAAGAAATTATGTTTATTATCCAAAACTCTAGTTATATTTGACCGATAGGTAAAAGGTGTATTTATAGTAGATTGAACAAAATGGTGAGCCCATAAAACACAAAAGGCTTTGATTTATTTAGAATAAATAAATAAAACCAAAAAAACCATTTAAATTGATTTAAATTTATTTGAAATCAATGTGGGTAGGATGGGCAGTAAACATACATATAGATTGGATACAAGTTCGATAATTATTAAATGGAACAAACAGGAGAAACTCACATGATAAACTCTCCTTTCTGTAGTTGCACTAAGACATTGAGCTAGTTTCCATTTCTCAACATGCTCGTCCAGAATCAATTTTCTTTTCTGCCTTATGTAGTATTTTTGCTTCAAGCATTACAACATTAGCACATGAAAATGGTTTATAATAACCATACGATAACCTTCTCAGGCCTACATAAACATAGTACCTGGAATGCTTTGGACTTTTCGAAGTTCGTGGCCGCGTAGTACACGTTATACTCCATTTCTGTAAGAGTGCAAACAATATCAACCAACAACTTGATACGATCTCTACATCTCACGGTAACAATGGAGAAACTTTATTCCGCGCAATCCTCAACTTTCACATGTGGAGCATCACAATGCTTCATCCTCTCTTCATAGATTTTTCCAAACACTTCGATGTCTTCATCCTTACTAAAGACGTCTTGGTATCAAGAGCAGTTGCACGACTCATACTCTCCACCAGCCACCATCAGCTGGTGGACCCTATCGATATGAGTTTTACCGGCACAAGAGCGACTATTTTTCATATTATTTTGATGTTAGGAGCGAATACATTACCTATTAGTTTGCATATTTTTTTGTATTCCACAAAATCTGCAAAAAATATGGTTAGTCATAGAAATTGTAGAGATTTGTTAAGTGTGACTTAATTCATACTTGGATTATAAAAGGTAGCACATATTGTTAATAATATTATCATATTTTACTCTTTGGAAATCAAACATACGTGGAAATTTTTTATGATATCAGAGCAAGAAATATAATTCATTAGTTTTCATTATGGCAAAAGACTTCTATGGCCCTCGAACTATCCCCATCGTTCACCTTTGGCCCTCCACATTTTCCCATACTTTAGACGCCCCCGAACATACAAAACTGGTGAATTGTGGCCCTTTCGTCTTGTCAAACCGTTAAATTAGGCCAAACCCTCAATTTTTAAGAGCAAAATTGACTTTTCCTATTTTTCTTTTTTCTTTCCCACCTTCCCCTTCTCCAGTGCCTGAAACCCTAGTTTCTCAGGCCGACCCCGCCGCCGACCACTGCTTTCACATATTCATCTGGACCATTGCAAAATTCAGACCATTATTCACAGTCTGCTTCCCCTTCTCCTTCCTCATTCCGTCACCTCCAGCTCCCTGAATCCTAATTCCCACACCACCCTCCACCATCAGCACCCTCCCTCCACCAGCGAAAGACATTGCAATTTTTAAAGGAAAAAAACAAAACCTTTGTTTTTCTCTGCCTCTCGCCATGGTTGCAATGGAATTTTGCTAGAGCTTCTCCTCTTTGGCCTCTCGCCAGAACTGCCATAGAATTAACCACTAGTTTCATAAAAAAATATGCCTATCTCCTTTGCCACCGTCTCCCTCAATTTTTAGCTTTTCAATTTTCTTATATTGTGATGGAAGACGACTTCTTCAAATTTTCCAAAGATTCGTGATAGATAATTCCATCGGGTTTTCAGGGTGAGGCGATGAGATGGACAAAAAATGACAATGAGGGTGATAGTGAATGAGATGGAGATGAAGGTGGTAATGGCATCGAAGATTTCCAGTGACGATGGTTGATTCCGTAACCGCAGCGACGAGGTTTCCGTCGAAAGAAGAAACAGAGGGTGAGGAGGTGGGGAGGCGGCGCTGGTGGGGGATGACG
>JAULKL010296512.1:0-18158 GCA_032355745.1 Rubia rechingeri
AAAGGTTATCGTCGAGGGGGAGTAGATCGTACATTGTTTGTGCTCTCGAAATCATCTAAGTTGTTGATTGCTCAAATTTATGTGGATGATATTGTGTTCGGTTCTACCTCTTCTTCTATGGTAAAGAATTTTGTATCTCTAATGCAAGCTGAATTTGAGATGAGTATGGTTGGTGAACTCACTTACTTTTTGGTACTTCAAGTGAATCAATAAAAGAACGGTTTGTTCATAAATCAAAGAAAACATGCATTGAATCTCGTGAAAATATTTGGCCTTGAGAATGCTCGTGCTATTCGTACTCCAATGGCTACAACAGAAAAATTGGGAAAGGACGAAAGAGGAGTGTCAGTCAATCAGAAATTATGCAGAAGCATGATTAGGAGTCTACTGTATCTTACTTCTAGTCGACCAGATATATGTTTCAGTGTTGGAGTTTGTGCAAGATTTCAGGCTAATCCTAAGGAATCTCACTTGACTGTCGTGAAAAGAGTGATTCGATATGTTAGTGGGACTTCTGATTATGGTATTAGGTATTCTAAGTGTTAAGATTCAAATCTTGTTGGTTATAGTGATTCTGATTGGGCTGGTAATACATATGATCGCAAAAGCACTACTGGTGGTTGTTTCTTTATTGGTACAAATTTGGTATCTTGGTATTGTATGAAGCAAAATTCAATATCTTTATCATTCGCTGAAGCTGAGTATCTTGCAGTTTGAAGTTGTTGTGCACAATTATTATGGATGAAACAAATGCTGAATGATTATGGAATTCATCAAGGTCTTCTAAAGGTTATGTGTGACAACAAAAGTGCAATTGACATCTCTAAAAGTTCTGTTCAACACTCAAGGACAAAGCACATTGATATAAGGCATCATTTTATTAGAGATCTGGTTGAAAGAAAAGAAGTGGTGGTAGACTATGTTCCAACACAAGAACTATTCGCTGATATATTCCCAAAACCACTGGATGCTTCAACATTTGAGTTTTTTAGGTAACACCTTGGTGTGTGTCGAATATGAGGTATGCCTAAAACTCACCTTGTACAATATGTATATTTTTGGTTCATTTTTTTTTCAGAAAATCTCAAAAAAAAAATTTGAAAAGGAGAAAATGGCGGTTGAAGAAGACTGGAAGGAGTTGAAGTATGTTGGAACTTAAGTGGGGACAATACTTGACAAGAGAAGGTAAGTTACTACCTTGTAAAGGTAAAAATGGAATGTCACGGTTAAAGAGAAAAAGGGAAGAAGTGATTGTGTTTAGTTTAAACTCTATTATATTTTCACGTTCTCTCCCTTTTCGTCATACACTCTTCCATTCTCTCCAAAACTTCCAAACACTCCACATACCCCTCAAATTCTTGCTCACTGTCGAGAAGAGCATTCAAATGGCTGGAAACTTTGTGAAGCCGCTACTCCTTACATTCGGTGAACCCGAGAAGAAAGCCTCAAAATTTCAAAAGGTATCACCCTCCTCTTCTACTCGTGTGGTTTGGAAAGATAAAGTTTTTGATTCTATAGACAATTTTGGAAAAGGGGTTCAAGCCAACAGAGTTTGCATTGACTTAAGAGGTCTAGAGGAACTTAAGATTGAGTTTTTTGATGTTAAAATGGAAGAAGTTCTATCAGGAAACAATGGAGAGGTGTATTTCATAGAAGTTTTTGAAGTTAAGTTATTGAGAGGGGTGTTTAAAGAGTATTGGGGTAAGGACATGTTTCATGTTTCCTGTTATATTCCAAGGAAGAGCAGTGAGATTATTGAAGAAATCAGTGAAGAAGATATTGTTGGATTAAGGGTGGTTAAATCTACTGACCAGATGCAAATGGTCAAGTTTGATTCTATTGGTGCTAAACGGATTGATGAACTCAGGGCTGTAAAACCCCCTATAATTGAGTTGTCAGATAGTGAATCTGGAGACACTGAGTATGTTCCAACATACCAGTCAGAAAATAAAGCTGAGGACATGGAGATTGATGAAGAGTGTTTGGGAGGTGATGAAGCAAAGGAGAATGATTCTCTAAAGCATGATGTTGAATCTATTGAGATCCCTGAAGATTTGGAGACAGTGGGAGATAACCCTACTTCAGAAGGTGCAGATGAAGGGTTTGAGCATGTTCCAACACATACTGAGTATGTTGGAACACAGTTTTCTGAACTAGAGGAAGCAGTACGGGTTGCTGATCTAGGCTATTCCAGTGACGAGGTCCTGGATGAATTTGTTCAAACTATGAAGGCTAAGAGGAAGATAAACGAAGCAGAGAGCTACCTAACAGCCAAGAAAGCAAAAATGGCAGAACCATCGACCAAGAAGAAGAAAGCAATTTTACCACCTCCACCAGTCAGTGCTGCATTTTTTGAGCTAATTTACTTTGAAAATTGTGGAAATATTTTGAGGTCCTGTTTTAGAAAAAGATTTTAGCCGAGAGACAAGTAGATCTTGTTGCATATAACCTAGTGGCTTTACTGGGTTTTTGGAGTTAATTGGGGTGAAAAAGACAGCTACTGTCTTTGAAGAGTACAACATGCAGGTGGTATGTGAGGTTTATACCAATATTCTGGCTGAAATTCTAGAGGTAAACTCTCCTTGGTTTAACCGAGTTTATTTAAGAGCAATGATCATAGATTTTTCTGCCGAAAGGATTAACAAGCTGCTTGGTTTGAAGACTCCTGAATTTGAAGGAGTATTTGATGAAGATATGAGTGTGTCTGATGATGAGATCTTGAAGGAGATTTCTGGAGGAGTAAAGACAGCTTGGGCGGCTACAGGATATTCTTAAGCCTCATGTCTTACTTCCAGATTCTTTGGGCTATATCACGTAGCAGTAAATTACTGGATTCCATCGTCAAATACAACTGCTCTTACTCGCGAGATGGCCAGGTTTATATTTTGTGTCGGAACACAGAGACCGGTAAACCTTGGTCTACTGATTCAACAGGTAATTGTCAAACTTGCTGTAGCTCCTAGGGTAATGCAATCTCTAGTTTATCCGTGCATAATCATAGCAATTGTCAAGAATGAAGGAGTCAAATTCAAATCTATAGATGAGATCGTAGAGCCAGAACCATTGAAGCCTAATAAGAAGACTTTTGGTCTTAGGAAAGTACATGATCTACCCTGGAAGTCGACCTCTGCAAGTTCTAGGTCAAGTCAAGGAGACAAGAAGTTAAGACTGGATGCTCTGAATGCACGTCTGGGTGCTATTGCAATACAGATAGCAGCTTTGGAGGTATAGAAATTCAAGCTAGAATATGAGAAGACTCGATTGGATGGTTAGCAATCAGCTCCAGCATAGAGGCGTCTCTGACTATGATCCAACACAGTCAGCATGTGATTCAGGGGGAGCGTACTTGTTATGTTGCTGGTTTAATATTAACTACTTTGGCAAGTTTATTTGGCCCCAAAGGGGGAGAAACTGATGATTTTGGATATTATTTTGGTATTCTACATATTTGGATCTCTGGGTTGTAAACTAATTCTAAGTGGTTTTCTGGTATTCGCTATTATTTAAAAATTAGTTACTGAATATGTTCCAACATAATAGGAGTGATGACCAAATGATGACTATGTTGATGGAAGTTTTTTTGGTTCTTTATATTCCTAAATGGTTGGTTCCACAAAATGCCAAAGGGGGAGATTGTAAAGTCACGTGGGATGAATTAAGTTGGAGAGATTGCAAAGACACGTGTGACACTTGGAAGTTTTGATTGGCAATTTTTGAACTTATGGAAAGAAGAAAAACTTACAATGTTGGAACATATGCAGAAGTAAAGTCTGTGCGAAACAAATATTGCGATGGATTTGTGTTTATGGAAATTGGAGATTAACGTGATATTTGGTTCATCGAATTAGAAGCATAATGGAACTATGGTAAATCCCTATAATTATGGAATTGGAGTTAGAAGAATATCATGGGATAATGGTGATAAGGAAAATCCTTTATTTATGGGATTTGGATATGCTTCAGAAGCAGATAAGCAATAGGAATATTATGGAGATAATCATGGAGTATTCTAATCTACAATGGACTATAAATAGGGACATTATACGGCTGCATAATATACGAAATACATAGAGTAAAATTTACATTTAGATTTTCTATCCTTCGAGAAGTATTTTGCCGAGAGCCAGAACTAACCGTGTTCCAACATACTCGACCTGTTTGCTAAAGTTCAGAATGTATACCTTAATTCCTCAGGAGGAGGAGATCCAGCATTGACGAGTTTCGAGGTCAGAGGGAGTCTGATCAAGGCAGATCGGTAGCTAGGGGAGCTTGCAAAATCCACATGTTGTAATTAGAAGATAAGTATAGTTGTATGGTGTACTTTGTACTGTATCTCTAATTAGTAGATTTATTCTGAACTGGGTCAGGCCCCACAGACGTAGGTGGATTTCACCGAACTGCATAACCAAGTTGTGTGTCTCAAGCATTATTTACTTTACATACTTGGTTAAGTTAGACTACATTAGAACATAAGTTTGCTAGTTAAGCTAAAACGGTAAAACCAGTTTTTCACATCGGAAGGAGCAACAAACAATACCATTTCCGTCCAAAAATCTGCCAATATTTTCCACAGCCGCTCTACATCATCTCCAACTTCTTCAATCAACAATCTCGCAACCCGGCCTGGGGGAATTGTGTGGAAAAGACTCTGTGGTTTCAGCAAAGTTGATGATCTTGCTGCACTTGTCCTCCATGGATTTGCATCCTTCCAGCAGCTCTTGTGCACCAGTGATTGTGCTGTCAAAGAGGCCGTCTGTATAAACATAATGATCCGACAGCAACCTGGGAGCAAAAGCAACCAAATAGGCACAACATTTGGACAGTTCCACGGGCACCATAAATATTCCAAGGGAAAACGTCTTTCTATGTTGAAACCGACAAAGATCGGTGGCTATGTGCCATACCAGGATCACTTGACTGGTGTTTTCAAATTCGCAAGCTGATAACAACTCTTGATTTGTAACACCGTTGTCAATTAAGGATGCTCTTCCTTTGGACAATCGCCAGCCATTTTTCTTAATCCAACCTAAAACTGCCCTCTAAACTTCTGGAGACAATTGCACGAAAGTATTCCCGACATGTCCTCTACCCGGAGCAATTATAGTTCCACCTTGGTGGCAATTTATTAAATGACTCTAAGAAATAATATTGGCCAAGTTTCCTCCCCAAAGTTTGACAGACGGAAAGCTACACACATCTCGAACAAATTTCTGGTATAACTTGTTACTTCTCCAGGATGGCTTCCTTACATACTTGCATAAGAGTAGCATCTTTCCCCAGTTCGATAAGGTGAACAGGAGAATCTGTAGAAGCTCCAAGCACATAAAAACGCCTATGATAATCCTAGTAACGAGAATATAATTTTTCACCTCATGTTTTCTCTCAATAATTTGTCTCACATCAAAGTTCTCCTTCGGGATCAGAAACAATAGCTGGATAACTGCGCTGATTCCAGCTACATAGACAAAAAAGTAAACTTCCAAACATGCCTTTCGTTGTGGAAAAAAATGGCGTACTTGGTGTAGAAGTGATCGTACAGGAATCCAAGCTCTTGCTCAATTAACCGAAAGGGCCGCTGATAGTTTTCTCCAGCTCCAATGTCTCCATCCAGAAGAACATCTCGGACAAACTCCCACTGCCTGTCGCGCGAGGCCTGGGGGAATGAAAATCCAGCAAAATGGAAGCAAAGAAGGTTGTACACAGAGAAAGAGAGACATACATCCTTCATTTTTGAGTCTGGATCTCCGTTTGCGCTCAGTAGCTGGCCTTGGTAGTTCCACACCTTCCCAACTGTAATCACCTTTTCGCTAGCGATGTCTATACTTAAACTCCCGGTGACAATGGCATAGTTGTGATGCGCGGATCCAGCTGGTAATTCGTGCTGATGAGAACCCATGAAATCAGCAACAAGCTTGGAATCTATAGCCACACGATTCTTGGTGCCCTTCTTAGGAGCATCAATTCTTTCCAAGGCCTTAAAAGTATTAGAAAAACATGACAGAAACAAAATGAGCAGCTGAAGGTACAATGTTTGTGAATTTGACGAAGCAAATACCACGCTCCCCAACCACATGGTGGCGATGAGTACATTCAAAAAAGACCTCCTCCGCTGTTCATTATCTTCAAGAGAATGTGCAGAAATATTGTCAGAGATTCCATGAAACACGAGCATATAACTTACCCATATGGCGAAAAAGGAGCTGTCGCTAGTAGGGATTGACACCATTTGGCCTATGATGTAGGTGATGAAGATGAATGGTAAGGTGAAAATCACCATTATCACGAACAAGAGAATTTCATTGTTGTATCACCATCTCAACGACCCCAAAACTACCAGAAACAAACCCATGGATAACACCACGCATATGTACACCTCTAGTTGCAATATCTTTCCCTTGTCGCCAAAATATGATAGCCCCATATCTATTTTTGTTTCTTGCACTTCTAAAAGATCGTGATGAATATTAGAAGATGCTTTCTATTCACATTCAGGTCGTGTTATACATGTACCAGTTTAGTGACCATGTGAGCAAGCAGCACCTTACACCAGTCTCTCAAGTTGAATCAATAATGAAGTCTTCCTATTTTGTTTTTATGCTGTTTCTTTCACAGAAAGCATTACTCATATTGGTAAGCATGCATCTTGAGTCAATCTACCACGTCTTCATATTTGTTTCTTTTCTAGGGTGAAATGATGTGGTGTGAAAAATATTTACTGTTGGAATGATTGTTGTGCATATGGTGCATTGAATAATATATTCAGAAACCCACAAATCTAAAAACAAATTAATATTTACCACCTGGTGGACCCCTATGCTTAACGTGAGTGTAATTTCAAAAAGTGAGACAAATACCTAGATGTGCACTAACATAGTTAACTAATTTTTTAAGGTACCAGCAACCAAATTACATGTAAACATTTTAATGCAACTCTATCTAATTGAATATGTAGGGATGCGCTCATGAAAACACTCAAACGCTGCACCACTAACAAATTACCGTAACCAAAACCGGAACCACCACAATCTCACCATCTTTTCTTTACTAATCAATATAGAGCATATGCATGCAAGATGATGTTGTAGAAATATTCGTCCCAAATCTTTTTTTTCATTTTATTTCAAACTAGAGTTGGAGGCACTACTACAAAAGAGAGCTACCGTAACACTTTTCTTGCAACACTCATTAAAAATGTAATAGAATAGATGAATTAGAATCAAGTTAAGAAAGGAAAATTTCTTTTGATTGGGTTTTGAACATATACTTTTCCATATCTGATTCTATGTTGTATGCCATTTGTACTCATTATATATATATATATGAATACACATAGCCACGATGACTTGTGATTTTACATTCGATCATAGTATCAGTTAGGTTGCTCCGAGCTTGATTGGCATAAGGCGAGGTTAGTTGCTCAGGGTTTTTCACAACTACCTGGTTTTGACTATGATCATACTTTTAGTCCGGTGGTAAAGGCATCCACTGGTCGAACTGTTTTATACATCGCTGTCACCAGAAATTGGCCCTTGTAACAACTTGATGTTAAAAATGCATTTTTAAATGGCATTCTTGATTCCCCGATTTATCTAGAGCAGCCTGTTGGTTATAAAGATCCCATGCGTCCTGATCATGTTTGTCGTCTACGCAAGGCCATTTAAAAAATGAAACAAGCACCTCGTGCTTGGTTTCAACATTTCAGTACTTTTTTGGTTGGCCTAGGTTTTCTATGCAATTCTGCAGATACCTCTTTATTTGTTTTCTCACAGGGTGCCTCTTTACTCTATTTACTAATTTATGTTGATGATATTATTCTCACTGGGAATGATGGTCATCTCATTCGGAAGTTTATTGATCGGGTTAATCAAGAGTTTAAGATTACCGATCTTGGCACTTTACAGTATTTCCGGGGATTGATGGTTGTTCGTAATTCTGATGGCTTATTACTTGGGCAAGCACGGTATGCCAAAGAAATTTTATTGCGTGCCGACAGCCGGATTCAACACCGGTTGCTATTC
Source organism: Rubia rechingeri (assembly GCA_032355745.1). Classification (NCBI taxonomy): domain Eukaryota; kingdom Viridiplantae; phylum Streptophyta; class Magnoliopsida; order Gentianales; family Rubiaceae; genus Rubia; species Rubia rechingeri. The sequence goes on from JAULKL010296512.1 coordinate 8,019, forward strand.
CCTTTGTTGCTTTTTTGCAGCTTTCAAGTACTAATGGCAGGCTTTTTGGAAATCCCACACTTTATCATTCTTTGGTTGGTGCACTACAATATTTGTCCATTACGTGTCCTGATATTTCTTATGATCTGAACACGGTTAGTCAGTACATGCAGACACCTACTGATGAGCACTACCAAGCTGTTACTAGAAGTCTGCATTATGTTCGTGGCACTATGCATTATGGTCTTCAGTTTCGTAAGAGTTCTTCCTCTTCTCCAGTCTTAGGTTGTTCTGATGCTGATTAGGCTCGTTGTATTGAGACTCTTAGGTCTACTTACAGTTATGCCATTTTTGTTGATGGTAATTTGGTTTCATGGAGTGCAAAAAAACAATATACGGTCTCTCATTCAAGTTCTGAATCAAAATACCGGGCCATGGCCAATACTTCTGCGGAGCTAGCTTGATTGATGAATTTACTTTGGGATTTGCACATCTCTTCTCGTGCACCACCTATTTTGTTGTGTGATAATAATAGTGCTCTCTTTCTTTCTCAGAATTCAGTTTTGCATAAGAGAGCCAATCACATTGATATTGACTATCATCCTGTGTGTGAGATGGTGTCTTTTGGCAAACTCAGGGTTGCTCATGTTCCTATGGATCAATAGCTTACTGACATATTTACAAAGGGTTTACCTCATCCTCGGTTTGAGTTTTTACAGTCCAAGCTTTGCGTTGCGACCAGTCACACGCTTCGCTTGAGGGGGGTAACAGAATAGATGAATTAGAATCAGGTTAAGAAAGGAAAATTTATTTTGATTAGGTTTTGTACATATCCTTTTCCATATCTGATTCTATCTTATATACCTATATGAATACACATAGCTACAATGATTTGTGGGTTTTACATTCTATCAAAATATTACAATAACTTATAAAGTGTTACTTAAACCTTTGAAAAGTGTTACATAAATCTTAAAAAGTGATACTTAACTCTGGAAAAGTGTTGCGCAAATCTAATGCAACATCATCGAAGGTAATACTCTTAAACGTGTTACAATAGGTTCAACTTATTATTATTAGCACCAAAAGTAACACCTTTACAAGTATTAACTTAGGTGATGTTGCATTAGATCTAACGCTACACTTTTCAAGAGTTCGGTACCACTTTTCAAGATTTATGTAACACTTTTTAAAAGTTTAAGTAACACTTTATAAGCTATTGTAACATTTTTAATAAGTGTTACAATAAAAGTGTTACAATAGCTCACTTTTGTATGAGTGACAGAACGCATTTCTAAGAGAGGTGCATGTATTGGGATTTCTCCTCAAAATTTTAAAATAGTTATGAAATGGCTTTTTAAAATATTTGGTTAGAAAATAAGAAATTTAAAGATTGGTTCATGATCTGATAAAGTTGGTGGTTAGGATAGGTGGGTGTGGTGATTATGGTAGCCGATGTGAGGGTGGTGGCTGGTGGTGGTTGTGGTGGCTAGAGAGAGGGTGGCGGGTGGTGGTGGCTAGGGAGCGGATAACAGGTGGTGGTGGCCGGTGGAAATATGAGGGGAAAATTGAAATAATTAGGCTGAAATGGCCAAGAGCATATTCGTCATTTGGGTCCGGTCAACAGCCCAATTGGTGAGTAAACACCGGAATATGCCCTGAAGGTTATATTGACAAATCATAAAGTTAGGGTTAGTTTAACACTTTTTAATTTTACAGAGTTATATTAACGCTTACCATGTAAAGGTAGGGTTAGAAAAGTATTCAACCTTATTTGTAATCGTACACAAAATCAATACACCTAACCTTACCTGTAATCATAACCAAAATCAATACACCAATCGTAACATTGTGTTCATCTCCAGGGCCGCCTTTGGACATCGTGCATTATACCCCCAACCTCTTCGTTGCAAGAAAGGTCCCTTTAATTTCCATTATTAGAGGACCCGATTTTCTTTACGGGTCGGCGGAACCCGATTATCATTCCGGGTCTATGGAACACTAGTCGAGGAGGCGGAGACGGTGCAACGGAGGAAGTTAAGGTGGCACTGCAAAGGTAGTTGAGGAGGAGGAGGTGATGGGGTTCATAAGGAGGTGGCGGCGGGAGTAGTCGAGGAAAGTCAGATTCCTGTTATAAATAGTAGGGGCATTTCTTGTCTTATCACCAGGGTCAAATTTGCAGAGAGATTCTATCTCTACAGATTGCCCTGGGAAGGAGGGAGTATCTTAATTGTGAAGTTTTAACTTATGTATTTTTTATGATGTATTAGATTTTCAGCATGTCATTTTAAAAATCAATATTGATATTTCTTATATTGGAGTATTATATTTTTATTGAATGTATTCTTTATGTTTCAATAATTTGATTTTTAAAATTTTTAATATTGATGTTTTATTTTTCCCCTTGTTAGTGTCACATTTTGGTGCATATTTTGATATTTTAAAATTCATGTGTATTTTCATTTGATGTTCAATTATTTTAGTTTGATTTTGTTAATGTATTTATTTAATTTCTAAATATTCTCATTTGAGATGTATTTTTATTATTTTATATGATTTTTAATTATTTCGATATGTGTTTTTATTGTTAGCTTTGATGTTTAATTAATTTAATTTGATGTGTATTTTTTTAGAATTTATGTTTGATGTTTAACCATTTTAATATGACTTTCATTTCATGTTTAACTTGTTTTACTTGATTTTAACAAATTTAAACATAGTGTATTTTTAATGTTCATAAATTTTAATTTGATGTATATTCTGTTTTTTATTTGAGATTTAATTATTTAATTTGATAATTTTTAGATTTTATCTGATTTTAGACGATGATGTGATATTTTAGACGATAAATCAAACACAAATTAGCCCAATGTCAAACCAATATTTTCGGCCCAAAATAAGACCCAATTTTCTCCCCGAGTCTGTCTGAACCCTTAATATACATCTGAACCACAAGTCTCGCCACCGAATCGGAATCCAACTATTGACTCCTTCACCAGAACCCTTACACGTAAAGTACTTGATGTGAATAACATCGTAGATATTTGGCTGCTGCTCAATTTTTAGCAAAAGCATCGCATATGGGATCACTGGAACACCACTATCACCAATTAGCAAATCAACTAATGAACAATTTTTCTGCAAATTTGCTCAAAACGGCATTAATATTGATGATGGCGAGGAAGATTGCAGACGGAGAAGATGGAAATAGTGACAGAAACGGTGAATAAATGTGAGAACATAGATATCGGCGAAACGATGATGAAAGCAGACTGAATTTGAAGTCACCGGCGAATCACCGGTGGTATGCCAGAGAAGATAACTGGGTCATTCATTTTTTGAAAGCTATAAGTCAACCCCTAAACTTTCCTGAAGCTTATACTTTTAACCCCGAATATAAAATATTGCCATTTTAACCCCTAAATTTGAAATGCTGCTATTTTACTTTTCACTATATTATTATTTTAACCTTGGTCTCGTCATGAGATGGTCTCACAAGAAACGAACTCACATGCAATAATCATACATATACGTTAATATTAACATGCAATTGTTTCTCTTTCACAATAAACATAGTTAGTTAGTTACCCAGGTTGTAAATATACACATTAATGTAATTATGAGTTCCTCTCGGAGGGAGTAGGAATATTAAACTTGAGTTTATAATCTCACAACCAAATCAACTATTGCTTCAATCATCTGATGTAACTAAAAGTTGAGTTCTTCATTGTTTTCAAAACATAACTAGATCTAAAAATATAATATATGTCTAAAACCCAATGAATAATGATTTATTATTTTATTATAATCTTAAATGCTCAAAAATATTGATTTAGGAAACAATCGAATGAAATACCTAATTAAAACATAACTAGAATGAGCCACGATTAAAACAATTTACGATAACCACAGCCACGATTTTCCGGCATAAAAAAACACGTCATTTCCTCATAGACGACGTGATAACCACGATGGTAATCCCACGATCGAGCTGGGTGGTGTCCCACCCTCAATCCATATGCAGCCATGGTCTGCTCCTCTATGCTCAGTGGTTTGGTCTTTGGTTTTCATTTTCAACTTTTCAATATTTAGCAAATCCTTATAATTTAAGATTACTTGTTCGGCTCAACTCCAGATTACTTAATTAGATATAAAATGTGACCAAAAACACATCCAATACATGCTAATAATCACTAATTAGGTTATAAAAAATGCAACTTATCGCCGAACACTCTTGACCCATCCCAATTCAAAACTACATCAACACAATATGATATGATCCAAATCGTCTCAACCATTCAGATTTGGTCAGGTTGGCTTAAACTAGAAAATAAATGTTAGTTTTTTTAAAAAATTATATGCTAGTATAAGTTTGACTTCAAGTTGATAAAAAATGCGCCACTTTGACCTAACTCGGCGCCACTTTGTCCATAGTGAAAAGTAAGAAATTGGACGCTATGTAGGAATTGTAAAAGTTTGAATTGAATTTGAAATTTCCCTTGTCGCAAAAATACTCCACATTATGTTATAACGATGCACGAAAAATAAACAAGTCAAATTTAACTATATGTTTGGCTTGTATGAAGGAATAATAATATTATGTGAATATTACTTGCAATTGTAATTAGATTAGATTTATTTTTGTTTTCTGTATAGGTCTTTTTACCTCTATATAATGTACCCCAGAGCACGAATACAAACACACATTATTACCCTTATTTTCTACATGGTATCAGAGGCTAAAATCCTGAAATCTTAAGGAAATTCCCTCTGAGGTTCTTGATCAGCCGCCACCGCCTCCAGTCTCGCGTATGTCACACACACCGCTGGTTTCTGCCGCCACTGCTCGCTGATCCCAATCCACCAACCGCCATACTTCTTCTCCAGGTTTCGTGAGCGTATGACCATCAAGTTCCATCCTATTTGCCTGTGCATTGCTCTCCACGTCTAGACACCGTTCCATGAGCTACCGTCAGTATTATCACGCTCTGCCACATTAACTTGCCCGTACTGCCAATTTACTCTGCCGTTGATCCACAACTATGTTTGCACCTGGTTCCAGTTCCGATGGTACTGAGCAAGCCCGTATCACTGCTGAACCGGAGTCTAATATGCTACAGAATCTCAATGTCAGCCGGTGTGTTGCAGTTTTACTTAAACAGTTGCAATTACAATCTGGCTCTGGGGAATCTTTCCCGCTGGTCGATCTCTGAATGATCCTTACTATCTTAGTACTATTGACGACCCGGTTTGTTAATCTATCCCGTCATACTAAAAGGTGAAGAGAATTACCTTGAATGGTCTGCTGCAATTTCTAGCACTATTCTTGCCAAGAAGAGGATTGGTTTCATTGATGGAACCATTACCAAACCCCTGAATCATCATCCTGATGCTGCTGATTGGTCGAGAGTTAATGCTACCATTGTATGTTGGATCTTGCAAACTCTAGTTCCACCATTACATTCTTCTACCAGTTGTTATCCCAGAGTTAAGGTATTTTGGGATGATCTTAAGGCACGATTTACTCTTAGGAATGGTCCGAAAATTCTGCAGATGCGTGAAGATAAAAAAAAACCTTTGGCAAAATGGTCATACTGTTGCTATTTATTTTGGTAAAATAAAGAAGTTATTCAGTGATTACAACTCACTCTGGTCTCTTTGAGTTTTTACCTGTGAAGCTTGCAAATCACTATGCACATGCAACCATGCTACTAATATCTTTCAAGAATGTGAGAAAGACATGATCTATCAATCTCTCCCCGGTCTTAATGAAGGCTATCACACCTTGCGATCCAACATTATGACAACTGATCCTTTGCCACCTTTCATGTGCGTATATGCTCTTGTTACTCAGGAGAAGAATAAAAAAAGCCTTCATTTGGTCTCGTGAATCTTCAATTGACTTTATGGCATATGCTGCATGACGCCCACCACCATCAGGTTCTTTGACAGTTTCTCTCACTTAAGCTAATAGAAAGAATCACACTTGTACGTATTGTCATCGCAAGGGTCACAGAAAAGATACCTTTTTCAAGCTCACAGGAATACCAGATTGGTTCAAGAAGTTGAACCAGAAATCTAAGAAGAGAGGGCCGACTCCACCGACCACCGCCGCAGCTGCCAGGAACGTCAGACGTGCCACCGGTATCCGCCTAGCTCCACTGCCTTTTACTGGCACTGTTATGTCACCACATGGACATGCCGGTGTCCGCCTACCCGTTATAACTTTGATCCTGCTCTGTCTGATGACCAATGGAGTATGACCATAAATTTATTTAATCAGTTTAATGTTGTGTCTGACCATGGGTCAGGTAAGTCTACTTTACCATGGATTCTTGATTTGGAAGCCTAATATCACATGACTAGTGACAAAGGTTCTCTAATTGATTACTACTACTGTCAATTATGTGAATTTTATATTGCCCATTGGATGTGTGTCATCTGCAACACAATACAGTTCAATTCATTTTGGAGATGTTGCTCTTACTCATGTGCTCTACATACCTTCTCTGCGATGAATTTATTATGATGCACTAGATTGTTATCTGGCTTAAAATGTCAAGCTTCGTTTGCTGAAAATTATTGCATTTTACAGAAAATCAGTACGAGGAATGTGATTGGTGTGAGGGAACAGCAACCGTGGGGGGAGAGGTTTGTTGGCTTCATCTGTTGGATACAAATGATCATCCTCATATCTTGCAGTCTATTCCAACAGTTGCTTCAGTTTGATCTTTTGATTTATGGCATCAGCGTCTTGGCCATCCTTCCTCTACAGTGTTGTCTTCTGTTTCTACTCTTTATTTTAGCACAAATAATGTTTCTATTCCTTGCTTTGTATGTCATAGAGCAAAGCAGACTAGACATAGTTTTCTTTTGAGTTCTTTAAAGGTTAGTTATTTATTATAATTGATACATTGTGATGTTTAGGGTCCTTATAAAACACCATCTTCTAGTGATGTATTTTATTTGTTCACTATAGTTGATGATTAATACCAATCTATTTGGGTTTATTTATTAATTTCTAAGTTAAAAGTTGCCTCTAGATTTATTGAATTTTATTCCTTGACCGAGAACCAGTTTAGCCGCGTGGTTAGGCGTGTCCAGAATAACAATGGTACAGAATTTCTACCTTTGAGATCATACTTTGCTGAATCTGAGATTATTTTTGAGACATCTATGGTAGATACACCACAACAGAATGGTTGTGATGAGCGAAAGCATTGTCATTTGTTAAATGTGGCTCGTTCTTTATGCTTTTAAACCAATCTGCCAATTGAGTTCTGGGGAGAATGTGTTCTTATAGCTGCATATTTGATCAACGGTACACAAACGAAGCAACTCAATGGTCACACATCATTTGAGTTACTCTATGGACGTCCCCCAAATTTCTAGGTTTTGCATGTATTTGGATGTTTGTGTTTTGCTTCCTACATCCTTAGATTCCATGAAAAGTTTACTCCAAGAAGTCGTCGAAGTCTCTTTCTTGGGTATCCTGCCGGAAAGAAAGGTTGTCGCCTTTATGATTTGGAATCTCATACTTTTTTAAAAGTAGGGATACTAATTTTTATGAAGACCAACTTCCATATGTTGTACTCTCAGAATCCTCACCGATGGCGGTAACCTCACCGATGTAGTCCACCTCACCGCCATCGGATACCTCACCAAAACCCGTCCCCATACCGCTATTGGTCACCTCATCGTCACCAGCAACCATGATGCTTCCGACCACTATGTCATTTCAGATTACCTTGCCGTCAGTTTCCCTCATGCTTCAGACACTCCACGCGCCGCCGACCGTACTCGATAATGCACCTCATGGGCAACCTACAGCTGCCCCAACCAGCCCGTCATCGACTAGCACCCTGGAACCTCATCCGCCTACATCACCTCCGCTGCCTACTTTGCCGGTTATGTTCTCAGCGCCACCACCGGTGGCCTATCTACCTGCTGTATGACGAAGTGTTCATGCTCGTTAACCTCCTACTTACTTGGAATATTATGTCTGCTCTATTATTGATATTCATAACCCACAAACTACTACAACCATACCTGCGATGTCATGTTCCTCAAGTGTCCCTATCCTTTAACTAATTTTGTAAATTGAGATAAATTTTCAAGCATACATTCTAGATTTTTTGGTGCAGTAACTTCTAGTGCAGATCCCACCACTTACTTTGAGGCTTCGAAATATGATCATTGGCGTGATGCTATGGCTGATGAGATTAATGCGCTTGAGTGCAATCAGACGTGGACTTTGTCTTCATTACCTCTGAATAAGACTGCTATTGGATGAAAATGGATGTATCGTACAAACTTCAAGTCTGATGGTACCATTGAGCGTCATAAAGCTCGCTTCGTGGTTCTTGGAAATCGCCAAAAGGAAAGAACTGACTACACTGAGACATTTTTCTCTGTTGCAAAGATGAGTTTGGTACGTCCATTTTTATCAATTGTAGTTATCCGTGGTTGGGAATTCCACCAGATGGATGTACAAAGTACTTTTCTACATAGTGATTTGCATGAAGAAGTATATATGCAATCTCGACAGGGCTACCATGCCCCTCCTGGCCAGGTTTATTGCCTTTAGAAATGTCTTTATGGTCTTTGCCAGCTCTTCGCAATTGGTTTGCGAAATTGGCTCAGGATTTAAGTGCATTTGGTTTTGTTTAGAGTAAGGCAGTTACTCTCTATTTGCTTTTACGCGTGGCTCAGTTTCTTTGTGTGTACTTGTTTATGTGGATGATTTGGTTATTGCTGGTAGTTCTTCGTCGCTCATCTCTGAATTCAAGAAATAATTGAGTTATTGCTTTCATATGAAGGATCTTGGTACACTTAAGTATTTATTGGGTATAGATATTTCTAGAAGACCGAATGGGATGTTTCTTTCATAAAGGAAATATGCCCTAGATATATTGTCTAACAAAGGTTTGTCAGCTTCTAAAATGACTTATTTTCCTATGGAGCAAAAGCACGATTCAAATGAATAGATCATTATTCATTTGATATTGGGCTATTCAGGATCATCATAAAGTGGAGTATAGCATCTTCTCACTGTTGCACTCATTTTTTGCGAGACTTATAAGTTCATAACCTAGTTTACTTAAAAGTAAAGTTGGTTTTGGTATTTGATAAGTTGTAAAAATAAGTTTCATATTTCATAAGCTTAGCAATTTTTGGAGGGAAAACTGAATCAAGTCTACTTTCAAAATAAGTCAGATTTTCTTATAAGCAGATAGCTATACCGATATCAGAATTGATAAAATAGATTTCTGGTCATATGGGGAAGACGAAGCAGGTGGAGGCGTTCATTTTTCATGGTGTTAGGCCTTGGCTCCTTCCTCGTGGTTTTTGGCTCGTCAAGGCAAAGTGACAACAATGTGTTTCTCCAGTGTGTGATACTGGTTGCTCTAGTCTCTATCTTCAGCTTGATAACATTCATCTCAGGCCAGATGGTTTCGATTTTGCGCGATGAAAATGGTATGTTTTCCCCATTTGGGAAGCTTACTTGGCAATTTTTTATGGAATCCCTGATGCAATATCTGCACATGCTCTTGGAGACAATGAGCAATGCAGGAAGTACAGATTCAAATTCGTGATTGAATTTTTCTTGGTTATAGATGTTCTCTGTCTGCAACTGAAGCACACCAAATTTGATCCCCTGATATTAGCCTCAGTTTTGATCCTGATGTTCATTTTCTTGTGGAAGGCGTCAGAGTGGATTCGTGCTCTTGAGTTTGATAGCTCGGTTGGTCTTGCTCGAGCCACCAAAGTGTTTGCTGATTGGATGAGCTGCGAGCATGATCTTAGCCCGACTCAGCTGCCTGTGGAAGGGAGAGGCTACAAGGAGTATCTCGTGTCCGGTCCCGAAAATGGAAGCATTGTTACCATCACCATTAGAGGGGAGTTGATGATAGACATTAATAGGAACGAGCTGATTACTATCGAGAAGGTGTGGAATTGCAGCGCGAGAGGGCTATTGAGTGAGACACGCGATTTAGGCTCAAAGATGAAGGATGTATATCTCTCTTTTTCCCTGTATAGTCTACTCTATTGCCATTTAACTGGATTCACAGTCCCTAGAGCCTCTCCAGGATGTAGTTGGAGATAAGAACCATGAAAGACCATTTCGGGTGGTTGAGGTTGAGCTTGGATTCCTGTATG
>JAULKL010296602.1:0-10227 GCA_032355745.1 Rubia rechingeri
ATTGTTTCAGAATATTTACTGCGGGACTTTTCGTAGAATGATGAAAGGCTGCATCATTTCATGAAATCTGCTCTCTCTATATATGTGTATGCATGCATTGTACATGAAGGTGAAAGATGTACACATAAACACATAAAACAAAAATATGATCAGGAAAAGGACAAGATTTTCCCACACGTACGTAGCAACCAAAAACACAGGTACTCAAAAGTATCTCCTGATTCAAGCCTAGAACAGGAGTGTTTCTCGATTGTTTTATCCTCGAAGGGAATTCGTGTAACCCAAGGCTGTAATAGGGTCGAATTACTATTTAAGGAAAGCGTACGTAACGCGACTCACATCGATATCCAAGAATTTTTTTAACACAATCATCCAAGCGTGATTATACCGTTCCATTGGAATGAGTATTACAGTTGTTACCCCAACATATGTTAGGGTGGATATAGCATATACTGAATCCGAGAGGGGCTCCCACAGAGATATAGCAGATGTGGATATGCCACGGGAAGATTAGCAGTACCAACGGGAACAGGAAAAGGTTGATATGAAGCTCTAAATCATTCCAACGTTAAAATTTAATGGTGCTTTTGTATTAACGAATGCCATGGTTCAGCAGCGTGATCAACCATCTGAAGTCTTCAACAACATGGAATCAGGAAGCAGCGTACTTCCCCGCAGCATCGGCCTTAGCGGCAGAATCAAGTGCTTGTCTCAGAGGATTGAAAAGAGTGAGTGAGCAACAGTTTGCAAAAATTAAGGGTTTGGTCGGACAGTACATAACTTATCAACTTGATGAAGGATTTGCAAATAGTGCCACCATTTGAAGTGACGTCGATAATAAACAAAGCTAGGGATATCAGCTCTCAATTCGAAGGAATAAATTTTGCCAAGGTCCCTAGAGTGAGTTTGCAAAATGAACACAATCTAGTGAATAGCTGGAAATGTTAGATTCTAGGTTGTAATAGGCTAAGTCCAACTTATCTTATTAGTTGCATATAATAGTAATGTTTACTCAAAAAAATAGCCGTCTTATTCACATCGGAGTCGAAATAATGAATTTGTCTTCTATGCATATGTCCAATATACACTGTAGCCGCCCTATTCACATCAAATAAGAAATGATGAATTTGTCCTCTTAATTACTGTAATTATAACAAATTTCCAGTAGAAGTCTCATTACAATTATTATGCTTTATAATTTTTATACTTTTGTCTAAACTCATTGTTATTTCCTTCCACTTATTTATGATAATTTTTTTTTTTTGAATAAAACATCCACCAATGGTGAATGGGAGATTTGTATTGGGCTCTCCTAACCCCAGTAAACGAACCAATAATATTCAGATTACAATGCGCATCTAAAAGGGTGTTTTTTAGTGGTCATATTGGATATGATTCCTGTAATCGATCTCCACCCCGCGTGTGAATCAATTCAGGCCAGATATCCAAAAGGATCAATCTAAAAAAGAGATTTAAGCTACTAATTACCTAATGCTAATGAAGTGTATATTTTTGTAATTGAGTAACCATCTCCAAAAACAGCAAGCTATTCTGAAATTTTGCCAAGCTGTTCCCTTCATTTGTGACTATACTACCAGGATGCAGTCTTGATAGGGAGTTTGTTGAGATAGAGCTTCGTGACACCAAAACATAGAGGACTTCATCCACACGAAAGATTATCATAGTCCTCCATTCTTAGTCGTTTTAAAGGCAGTAGAGAGAGCTGTCACTTAGTAATGAAGCATTTAAAATCAAGCTCATTTGCTGTAGGACCGAGGCAGCTGTAGTATGTTGTAGAAACCAGGGGCAGCTGTTTTATGTAAAAACCAGCAGCTTGTCTTGTACTTTGAGGTCTTCAACAACTGCATGAAAGGAGTAATGAGAAAGATTGTATGCATCTGGAAGTTTTAGCACATCCTATGATAAGAAACTTACGAGACTATTGCCAAGTTATGTCTTTTTCATCCTAATACTAGGAATGTACTTCTTATCCATTAAAATTATTCCTTTGAGTTCCCTTTTTAGATTATGCCATGAAAGATCATTAGGATTAAGGTTCTGAGCATTTTTGGCTAAAAAATCTGCTGCCAAGTTGCCTTCTCTCTTTGTGAAAATAATGTGTGCTGATGATGTTACAAGAAGATGATTTATTTTGCAACATAAAGAATAAAACTGCCAAGGGGCCTTGTTTGGGTCTGAAATGTAATTAATTGCAAAGCTGCAGTCTGATTCAATATGAACAGAATGACTACCCAAAGTTCCTACATGTTTAAGACCAAATTGAATAGCTAAAAGTTCAGAGTGTAAGGGAGAAATGGCCATAGCAGAATCAACAAGAGCATTTATAAAGGTTCCATTTCTATCCCTAGTTATTAGCCCTATTCCTGCAGGAAGATCAGCTCTCAACCAAGAAGCGTCAACATTAATTTTAAAATTTGTGGTAGGCTTAGCCCATGCTACTAGTTGAGGTTTATTAAGCTTCTTTGTCTTGAAAAGCATTGGAATTCCTCTGGATACCCAAAAACTTTCTTCCTTTGAATCAGCATTAAGAGGATTAGCAAGCATGGAGAGTCTAACTTCATTTTTAATTTCTGTGATCACTGTATTATCATTCCAGGAAAGATCCTCATAAATTTTCTTATTCTTCATTTTCCACAAAATCCAGAAAGTTGTAATAGAATACACCCTAAGAATCTTGTTTTGGGTCTTTGTTAAACCTTGGAATGTGAGATAAAAAGAAATTCTGTCCCATAGAGAATTAAAAGGTCTATCTCTAATCCCCATTATATGATGCACATAGGTCCAAATTAACTTAGTCCGATGACAATCATTAAAAAAGTGTTGTATGGAGTCACTGTTATCACAGTTTATGCATTTAGAGGCAATAGAGAAACCCTTTTTTATTAGCATATCATCAAATGGTAATAGAGAATTCATTAATCTCCACATAAAAATAGATAACTTCCCTTGTATTTTTTTGTTCCACACTTGATTTAAAGAAGCTGCAACCGGTCTTCTTGGTCTGAAGGTCATGTAGGCTGATGATGTAGAGAAAACTCCATTTGTTGCTGGCTTCCATATCAGTCTATCATCATGGTCAGCTTTAAAATCAGCATCCTGCAATGAAATGATATCACTGGTAGCCAAATATGGCTCCAAAGAGGGTAAATATATTTGCTTGTCTAGGATAAACTGAGATATAGTTAGTTCAGGGGAGGGTAATGCTATGTGTGAAGGCCATTTATAAAAGAGAGCTCCATTTCCTAGCCAATTTGCATTCCAGAAATTACTAGCACCTTTACCATAAATAACCTGAGAGTGTTTATTACAATCCTTCGTAATGAGTTCGATTCTAGTTCTTGTATGTGAAGTGTGATTAGTGTCACTAAGTAACCACAGCAAATTTGACCATAGGGAATTGTTCATCTGTAACTTCCACCATAGTTTTGCTGACAATGCTTTTACAAAACTTGAGATATCCCTAATTCCTAGTCCATTTTCTTGAATTGGTAAACAACATCTTCTCCAAGATCTCCAATGAAGTTTGTGATTACCCTCATCATTGACCCCCCAAAAGAAATTTGCTGCCAAAGATTCTAATTTTTTAACAACATGCCTGGTAGGTTGCAAGACTGTAAAGATGTGGGTGGCAAGAGAGTAAAGGCTGTAGTTAATTAAAATGAGTTTTCCTGCGGGTGATAGCCATAGATTCTTCCAATTTGATAATCTGCTTTCAAATTTATCCAGAAGTGGGGTAAAGTAGTCATTTTTAATCCTACCCAGAAAGATTGGCGTTCCTAGGTAAACCATAGTTTTTTCCCCTTGCTTCATTCCTAGGATTCTTTTAATTGCTAATAGTCTTGAGTTAGGAATCCCTTTTTTTATGAAAAATTCAGATTTCTGGTAATTAATCTGTTGTCCAGTAGCCAGTTCATAAGCCTTAAGAAATTCTTTTAGATTTCTTAGATTCTTTGCATTAGCAGTAGTGAATAGAGCAGTGTCATCAGCATACATTGTGTGTGTTGGTTGACAAATCCTATTTGTAATTTGATAAGGTCTGATGAGACCTGTATTAACTACATATTTTAGAGTTCTGGAGAGTGTTTCAGTTAGGATGTTGTATAGAAAGGGAGAGATTGGGTCCCCTTGTTTAATTCCTCTTGAAGAGTCAAAGAAACCTACTGGGCAGCCATTGATTAAAATTGAAAACCATGCAGAGCTTATGTTTGACATTATTAGCTTCACAAAGACCCCACTAAAACCAAATTTCAGCAGTATAGAATTTAGAAAACTCCAAGAGACTCGATCAAAGGCTTTTTGCATATCTAGCTTGATTATGATGTTAGGGTCCCTGTTCTTGCAATTAAGAAATCTAAAGAGCTCCTGCATGTACAATATATTATCCGAGATTTCTCTACCTTTCATAAAGGCAGATTGTTCATTAGAGATTATCTTGTCCATTTTCGGTTTTAGCCTTTCCATCATTATTTTTGAGAAGATTTTGTTGGTGAAGTTAGAGAGACTAATTGGTCTAAACTCTGAGAAGGAAGAAGGATTTTTCTTTTTTGGAATCAAAGTAATCCATGTTGAAGCTATACTCTTAGGAATTTTTGTGCCATTAATGATTTGATTGCAAGCTTTTAGTAGATCATCTTGTATTATACTCCAACTGTATGTGAAAAAAATTCCATTGTATCCATCTGGACCGGGAGAGCTGTTTCTGCTCAGACTAAACACTGCAGCTTTAAGTTCCTCCTCAGTTATGTATTTTATTAAGTCTAGATTATCTTGTTCATTAATTAATTTTGGAATGTTTTGAAGGAAAAAATTGGCATAAGTTCCAGTGATATCATTATTAGTTTCAGTCAGTAATGACTTAAAGAATTTTACACCCTCACTTTGAATCTCTAGTGGATCAGTTATCCACTTACCGTCATCCGTTCTAATTTTATTTATTATCTGAGTTGTTATTCTCTCCTTACATGTTTTATGGAAATATGCTGAATTAGAGTCTCCCTCTCTAAGCCATTTAACCCTTGATTTTTGTCTCCAATATAACTCATGTTCCTTTGTAGCCCTCATAAGGAGGGCTGTTTGTTTTTTAAGTTCTATGTAGTTTTGTTCATCATGTGAATGTTGATAGATCTCTTCAGCTACAGCCACCCTTTCTTCAGCTTCCTTTAAGCTTTTAAAGATATCACCAAAGGTAGATTTGTTCCATTCCTTTAATGTGTGTTTTAGCCTTTTTAGTTTAGTAATTAAAACTGAGAGTGGGGATCCTTGTACCGGCTTTTTCCAATCTTCTCTAATGATTTCTAAGAGTTCAGGTCTATTAGTCCACATTTCTTGAAATCTAAAAGGCTTGGGGTGGGTATTGAAATTGTTGATAATTGTTAAAAACAAGGGTGAGTGATCTGATCCTGCCCTATTTAAGATCTGAATTGATGAGTTAGGGTATAAATTAAGCCATTCCTGATTTACTAGACCCCTATCTAGTTTCTTAAAAAGTGGATCTCTAATTCTATTATTAGTCCATGTGAACTGAGATCCCACTGTCTGAACTTCCTGCAATTTGAGCTCATTTATGAAGTCTCTAAAATCAGTTATACTACCTTGGGGAGGGATGTTTCTGCCCTTATATTCGGATAAGTCCTTAATAGTATTAAAGTCTCCTATGTAAATGGTAGGGGCATCTTCCAGATTTTGTAAATCTTTCCATAATTGCTGCCTAAGCTCCCTAGTTTGTTGAGCATATACAATTACTGCATTCCATGTTTGTAATGTATTAGGATCTGCTATAGAACATCCTAGAAATTGTTGATTATGAGCTATATTATTAATGCTAAGATTATTATTCCACATCAGCCAGATTTTGTTATTTTGACAAGCATTCCAGTGTATGTATCCAAGTGCCCTGGAAAGGTTACCAATGTCTGAGTTGGGGTGCATTGGTTCTATTAAGCCTAAAAGATCTATTTTGTAGATTCTAATAATATGTTTAAGTCTATTTATTGCCGTACCATAGCCTCTTATATTCCAAATAAGGACATTAGCTATTATGTTTTGTCTATTCATTGGAATGTCTACTTCTAAGGGATGACCTAAGGATCATATTGATCCCTGTAAAGTAAGTCCTTTTCTGCCTTTTTTTAATTTCATTAGACCTTTCATCTAGATCTTCATTAATTGCATCCTGATAGAGTTGTTCTTTTTCAGTAGTATTTGCATTAGTGTCAATATCACTTTCATAATCAGGTTCAAGGTCTTTATGCACATTATTAATTGAGGCATCATTAGCTAGTTGTTCATGAGATAATTTAGAGAGAACCTGTCCTTCATCAGCAGGTGAGGAAGAAGTAGTTTCAGTCTTTGATGGTCTAATGCTTGAGTGACTGGCTGGAATGCTTGAGCCAGTGCATTCCCTTGACTCCAGCTGTAAGAATTTAAATCTGTTACCCTGTGAAAAAGAGAGAGAATTAGCTGGAAAGGCCTTATTAGGGGTGTTAATGAAAAGGTCAGAGTTAGAGAAATGGTCTGGAATGAATATATCATCTCTGGCAAATTGTTGGCTTGACTTTGTGGTTATCTGTTGTATCATCATCCTCTCTGCTGCTGTAAGGTTGAACTTGTGTTGTTCCTTTTGTTGAAAATCTGACGCTCCTTGTTGGAAATCTTCAGGAATCACTGCATTGGACAACTGAATTGGAGGATTAGTATGCACATTATGTAAAATAATCTGAGACTTTCCCGTATGCATCTGATCTTGAGCTTTTGTTAATCCTTGTTTTGCTTCAGATTGAAATCCATCTGCCTGATTTTTGAAAGATTTTTCCACATCCCTCTGTTTTTGCATAACAGATAACCCAGAAGTGTGTGCAGAGAGTCTGCTTGGCCCGGATATTTTTCTCCATTCCATACCAGCTGGAGCTTCACCTCTGCACTGTCTCACATTTTTACCAGTCGAAATTGATGGTGTCACTTTGACCTTTCTGCATTGATTTGTGTTGTGACCTATAAGAGAGCAAAATGTGCAGAATTCTGGTTTCCATTCATATTCCACCCTACACCAAGCATTATCCGATTCAGATCCCAATCTAATCCTATCAGGCTGGGTTTGGGTTAAATCCATTTGCACACAGAATCTGATTACAGAGGGTCTAGAAAAATCTCTGGTTGGTTTATCTTCCATCATAGGTTGGCCGAATTGCTTCATTAGGATGGTTGTTGCTTCCTTAGTGAAGTAATAGGCTGGGGGGTTGATTACAGAGACCCAAACCGGAGCAAAGGGGGCATCTTTGTGAGGAGAGTAATTCGGGGTCCATTTACGGAATCTAATTAGAGCATCACCTATCCTCAATTTACCCCTCATCCAACACCAATTAAAATCATCCTCAATTGCAAAACGGATAAGAATATTTCTGTTATCCAGCAAACCTAATCTGACATCCCCTTTAAAACTCAGACCGTAGAAAAATTTTCGAATTAAATCCATACCCGGTCTGTTGTGGTTAAGCTTCCCAATCAGACTTAGCTTTAGTGGCTCCGACAATCTCCAAACATCATCGTCGGAAAATATGCAGGCTCTGTCATTGGCGTACGAAGTTCTGGGCATCGGGAGCGAGATTGGACTGGCTAGAGTCTGATTGTGGATGAGATGGGTAGATTGAGGATGTGGATGATTAGTATTGATACCAGATTTGAGGATGGAGGCATATGTGATGGGTGGTGGGCGACCTCGATTCAGAGGCTCCACCATTGTCGCCGGAAAAGATGGCGGATTCAGAGTAGTTTTTGACCGTTGTTGCCGGTAACGACTAGTCGCCTCAGAGGAATAATGAAAAAACTCTATTGGTTGTAGAGAAACCCAACAACAATCATCGGGTAGTTTTCCCCCTTTAAGGTGGTAGAAGGATTTTTAGTAGACTATGAAGAAATCAAATTCAGATGGTTTGGAAGGTTAAAAATGGTGTGTTCATGGTTAGATTTAAAACCAAAGAGCAAAGGGATGTAGCTATGGAGACTGGAATTATTTTTTTCATAATAAACTTGTAGTGATTACAGAATGGACTAAGAACAATGATGGTTCTAATCCTGAAACTGTCCCAGTTTGGATTCAAATGCCAAACTTACCTATGGTGTACTGGAAACCCAACTATCCTAAGTAGGACTAGGTATCCTTATATAAGTGTCTTCGTATATCTATTAGAATGCTTATAAATGTCTCAATTTTTTTTATATTGGATCGCTTTCTAATGTCCTAATTACATATAGTGGCGGAATTGCGGTGCGGCCGCCCCCACCTTCGGCAAACGAACAGAGTGAGTGTACATATATTCTTCGTCCACCCTAGTAAAATTAAGATTGAAAGTGCTAAACTCCGCCCCGCCCATGAAAAGATTGGAGATGATAATGTAACGGCGTCAGAAGCTTTTGATTTTAGTTTCACCGCCGCTCGCCGAGTCGCCAGAAACTGGAAGTCTGGAACAGAGGCGTCGTAGAGCTACTGTAGGAGATGAAACAGTAGAAGACTAAGAAGAGGACTCAAATTGGGCCTAATTAATTTATGAAAATAGTTAATTTGTCGGGCCTGTTTTAAAAATTAAAAGGCCCAATGTAACTTTATTCCTTCCTAAGTAAAGCCCAAATTGCCCAATCATATTAGATTTTTGCCCCAAAATTACTTTTTAAATTCAGATTTCAAAGGGTAGCGGTTTTCACTTCCACCAACGGCGCCAACTCTATTGCACAGCGCTATGAGCTGGAGCTGTGGAGCCGTGGTGCCGCGAAAGACTGCCAAATGCCGGTGGCACGACAGGGGATAGAGCCGGAATCGCAGTGAGTATTCATTGTTTACCATTTTTGTGATTAGTTTTGTGTTCTTATGGCGGGTTGGTTTGATTAAATGCTGATTTTTATAATCTGTAAGCTTAGAGCCACATGGCTAAGTTCTTTTTTAATTTTTTTGTTTGATTTAGGATTTTAGGGTTATTTTATAAATTTACAAAGTTGATATTTGTGTGTTGAAATTTTATATTAGTTTATGAGATTGGTTCCTTTGTGTGTTTTGTTAATGTATTTATTTTTATCCCTTAGATAGATTATGGATAAAAATTTAATCCGAAAAGATTAAGAAAGTAGCAGTGTTAAGCGTTCTCGTATGGTGGTTAATTTGGATGATGTTATTAGTGATCCTGGAATGCGTCGACCTATTATTGAATTTGACCTAAATATTAGGGATCAAATTTGGAGGGAATATTAATTGAGAGGGCCTTGTCGACCCATTGGTCATAATTATCCACGGAGACAGTTTGGTAGGGATAAAAGACGTTTTCAAACTTCTTGGTTTGACAAGTATAATTGGCTGGAATATAGTATTTCAAAGGATGCGGCATATTGCTTTTGGTGTTATCATTTCAGGAAAAAAACTTTTGAAATATTTAATACTCATGTTGGTGGGGTGGGCAGTGCTCACAATGATGCTATAGTACAAGTTCAATCTTTTCAAAATCAAAAACAAAGTGTACAACACTTGGTTCTTTCACATTCAAGTGATACAGAGGTTGCTTATCGTACCCGCCTAACTGCAGCTCTATATGTGACAAGTTATCTTTTGAAGAAAGGTTTGGCTTTTCATGGTCATGATGAGTCGTGTGATTCTCTAAGTAAGGGCAATTATCTTGAGCTACTTGAGTGGTATACTCGACGAAATAAGGATATTGCTAAGATAATGAACGAGAATGCTCTTGCAAATAGTCAAATGACATCTCCAAAAGTTCAAAAGGAACTTACAAGTGCTTGTACTAATGAGGTCACAAAAGTCATTGTTGATAATATAGGGGATAAAATATTTGCTCTCATGGTAGATGAGTCTCGAGATGTGTCAGTAAAGGAGCAAATGGGAGTTGTCTTGGGATATGTGAATGACCAAGGTGATACTATTGAGCGATGTCTTGCTCTGGTTTATGTGCCTAACACTTCCTCTATTTCTTTGAAAAATGCTATTGATTGTTTGTTTGCAAAGCACAATTTGTCTATATCCAAATTGAGAGGCTAAGGATATGATGGAGCTTCCAATATGCGAGGTGAGTATGATGGATTGAAAGCTCTCATATTGAGAGAGAATTCAGTTGTAAGGTATGTCCACTGTTTTGCTCATCAACTTCAATTAGTCGTTGTTTCTGTTGCTAAGAGTAATTGATATGTGAGTGAATTCTTCAGTTATCTTGG
>JAULKL010296695.1:0-10226 GCA_032355745.1 Rubia rechingeri
AGCTGTGCGGCTTTGGCGCCGAGCTGGGGAGCGATGTGCCGTGCTTTATTGCCGATGGCGAGCTTGAGCCGGCGATTGTGTCGGGGGTTGGGGAGCGGGTGGAGCGGTGTGCGGCGGTTGAGGGGGCTTTGATTCTGGCGATGCCGCAGTTCGGATGTTCGACGGCGGAGGTGTATCGACGGTTTGACTCGATGGCGCCGGATCGGTTTCGCGCTGCAGAGGTTGAGGCGATGGCGCGCGGGGGAGATGTATCGAACGCCGGGCTTTTCAATGATCTTGCGGCGCCGGCGATGGCCGTTTCACCCGAGCTTGCGCGTTTGGTCGAGGTGATGGGCGCGGTGCTGGATGCGCCGGCGCATGTGACGGGAAGCGGGAGCGGTGTGTTTGCGATCGCTGAAGCGCGGCATGCGCATGTGCGGGCGGAGGAGCTGCAGTACGAGCTTGAAGCGCGGGGGATTCAGTGCGCCGTGATTGATGCGCGGTTCGGCGAGCCCTGAGCTTACTGGCAGGGGCCCCACGTTCCGATGAGTTGCGCGAGGTCCGCGGAGCCGACGACGCCGTCGCCAGTGAGATCGTGAACCTCGGATGACGATCCCCAGAAGCCGACGATTGCCGCGAGATCGGATGAGCCGACCTGTCCATCGCCATCGAAGTCTGCGGGGCAGGCGTCGAGGATGGCTCGGAAGGCGCCGCGGCCGTGGGTGAATGCGATGAGTGTGTCGTCGTGCTGGAAGTCGAGCGATTCGACGACGGTGGCGGGGAAGTTATCGCCTGCGACATCCCACGTTGCGCCGGCGTTATCTGATGCGAAGACGCCGAGTTCGGTGGCGACGTAGAGCTGATTGGTGTTGGTCGGGCGGATGGCGATCCAGTGGGCGGGGATGTCGGGCAGGCCGGTGGCGCCGGCGCCGTCGATGGTTGTCCAGTTGGCGCCGCCATTGGTGGTGCGGAAGACGTGTGACACGTTGAAGTTTGAATAGGTGCAGTAGGCGATGTCGGGATCGGTGGGATCGACGGCGACAGAGCTGACCCATGCGCCGATGGGAAGGCCTGCTGAGAAGACCTGCCAGGTTGGGCTTGGGCTCAGGGCGTTTGATGTGCGCGCGATGTAGCCGTTGTTGAAGCCGAGGTAGACGGTGTTGGAATCTGAAGGCGCGATGCCGATGGCTGAGATCTGGTTGGCGCCGCTGAAGTTTGGTCCGGCGACTTCCCACAGCGCGGCGCCGTTTGTGGTGCGCCACGGGCGGGCGCCGCCGGTCCAGAGGATCTCCGGCGTGTTCTGATCCATGGCGAAGGGGACGATGAAGACGCCATCGGTGTCGGTGATGCCGTTGGTGGCGGGGAAGAATGATGCGCCGCCGGTGGTGGACTTTCGTATCTCGGGGAAAAACTGGATTTCGAGATACATGATGTTTTCGTTTGTTGGATCGATGGCGACGTAGCCGCCGTCGCCGCCCCAGACGCGGTTCCAGTCATTTGGCGTTGATGCTGATGTGACGAGGCTTGTGCCGTTGTCCTGCGCGCCGGCCATGAACCAGTCAACGGTTTGCGCCGCGTCGCCGTGATAGAACTGGGTGACTGCGTAGCCATTGTTCAGATCAATCCATTCGATTTCAGGCAATGACCCATCGGGACGAACGAAGGGGCAGTCTTCCGTGCCTGTTGCGGCGCGTGCGTTTTGTGTGCAGTAGAGGCCGCCATCGTTGCCGACGTACATCGTTTGGTTGGATGCGCCGTCGTAGTTCGGGTGGAAGGCGATGAAGTGTTCATCGGCGTGGGCGTAGGTTTCATCCGGCACGGCGCCGGACTGATCTGCGAAGTAGTAGCTGGCGATGCCGAAGTTCTGTCCGCCGTCATCGGAACGGAAGAGATCGATGCCGCCGACCCAGACGATGTCGGGGTTCATGGGATCGACTTCGATGACGTTGTCATGCCAGCCCTGTGAGTAGACGGGATAGTTGATGCAGCCGGTGGCGGTGCTGAGGTTGGACAGGAGCCAGGGGCTGATGGGGTTGTCGAAGTTGACGCGGGCTTCGTATGTGTCGCCGCCATCTGTGGAGCGGAAGACATCGATGAGCTGGCCGGCGCTGTTGTTGGCCATGCAGATGTAGATGACGTCTTGATTGGATGGCGCGATGGCGAGATCCATGCGGCCTTGTGTGGCGCCGGTTGTGAACTCGACCCAGGTGTCGCCGCCATCTTCAGAGCGATAGAGGCCGTCGCTCTGGAAGCTGCCGAAGGCGGCGAAGAGCGTGTCGGGGTTGAGATCGGTGCGGGCGACGAGATCGATGCAGCCGATGTTGCTGCCGTTGGATTGATTGGGTCCGAACGCGTAGTTCGGATTGGCGAGGACGAGCGTCCATGAGTCGCCGGCATCGAGTGTGCGCCAGACGCCGGTGCGCGTTCCTGCGTAGATGCGATTGGAGTCATTGGCGCTGATGACGAGTTTGTTGACGTAGTCGAAGCCATTGGAGGGGAATGGATTCTCGGTGGCGGGCAAGAGATTCCATGTTGCGCCGGCGTCGGTTGATTTGAAGATGCCGACGCCGCGGGGGGAGGCGTCATTGGGAAAGACGCCTTCGCCGGTGCCTGCGTAGAGGATGTCTGTGTTGCCCGGGTCGATGACGAGCGCGCTGACGGCGAGGTTGGGGAGGAGATCATCGAGTGCGATCCAGGATGCGCCGGAGTCGGTTGATTTCCAGACGCCGCCATTGACGCCTGCTGCGTAGATGATGTTGGGGCTGCCGGGATCGATGGCGATGGTGCGTGTTCGACCGCCGACATTGCCGGGTCCGAGATCGGTCCATGAGCTGACGCCGCCGACATCGGGCGCGGCGCCTCGTGCGCTGTGGGCGAGCGCCTTGCGCAGCTTGAGGCGCTCGGCTTCTTCGAGGAGTTGCTCGAGCGGGATGTCGCCGGTCTTTGGCGAGCGGCGCTGATCGGCGAAGAACTGTGCGCCTTCGCCGGGTTGATCGAACTTGCGGAACTCCTCGTGCTCGACGCCGTGGGTCGAGCCGCCGGGCGTGACCGTGCGCGGCGTCGGGAGCGGGCCGACAGCGGCGATGGGTCTTTCGGGGGAGCCATCCATCAGAAGCGCGGCGGATGCGTCGCGCTGATGCGCGCAAGCGGTCAGGTGCGCTGCTGCGCCGATGAACAGCGCTGCGATCGCGATGTTGCGTGCGTGTGTGATCTTCATGGTTGTGCTCCGGGCCGGGTTCCACGCCGGGGATGCTTCGCTTCGGCATCCATTGTAAGAGCGGAGTGACTGCGCCCAAGGGAAAACGGGCGACGCCGGGGCGCCGAAGCCGTGAGATTGCGTTTTCAGCGCATGGAGGCGTTTTGCGCGTCGATCTGAGCTACTGACAGGGTCCCCAGAGGCCGAGCAGTGTGGCGATGTCGATGGCGCTGATGACGCCGTCGCCGGAGAGATCCACATCGGGGGCGTCTTCATTCCAGAATCCGATGAGGATGGAGAGATCCACTGCGCCGACTGCGCCGTCGCCGGAGAAGTCTGCGGGGCAGGAGTTCAGGCGCGCCAGGAATGCGCCGCGGCCGTGGGTGAATGCGACGAGTGTGTCGGCATCTTTGAAGTCGAGCGATTCGACGACTGTCGATGGGAAGTTATCTCCGGCGATATTCCACGTGGCGCCGGCGTCATCGGATGTGAAGACGCCGAGTTCGGTGGCGAGATAGAGCTGGCTGGAGTTTGTGGGGCGCACTTCGATCCAGTGTGCGGGGATGTCGGGAAGGCCGGTTGCGCCGGCGCCATCGATGGATTGCCACGTGCCGCCGCCATTGGTTGAGCGGAAGACATGCGGCACGCCGAAGTTCGAGTACGTGCAGTAGACGGTGAGCGGATTGACGGGATCGACGGCGATGCTGCTGACCCATGCGCCATTTGGGAGTCCCGCGCTGAGATTCTGCCATGAGGGGGAGACATCGAGCGCGTTGTCCGTGCGTGCGATGTCGCCGCTGCTGGAGCCGACGTAGACGACGTTGCTGTTTGATGGTGCGATTGCGATCGCGGAGATGAGGTCGCCGACGAGGAATGAAGGGCCGGCCGCGGACCAGCTGCTTGCGCCGTTGGTCGTGCGCCACGGGCGTGTGCCTCCGGTCCAGAGGATGTTGGGGCTTTGCTGATCCATGGCGAAGGGCGAGATGAAGAGGCCGTCCGGATCAAAGATGCCATCGACTGACTTGAAGAAGGAGACGCCTCCATTGACGGACTTACGGATCTCGGGGAATCCCTGGATCTCGATGTAGACGACGGCGCTGTTGGTTGGATCGATTGCGACGTAGCCGCCATCGCCACCGAAAATGGGCGCCCATTGATCGGGCTCGTCGGCGCTGTCGGCCTTGCTTGTGCCGTTGTCCTGAGCGCCGCCGATGAAGATGTCCTGATCGCTGGCTGCGTCGCCGTGATAGAACTGGGTGACGGCGTATCCGTTGTTGAGATTGATCCAGTTGATTGTGGGCGGATCGCCGCTGTTGACTGTGTTCGGGCATTCTTCGAGGGAGACGTTTGCGCGCGCGTTGGGCGTGCAGAAGAGGCCGCCATCGTTTCCGACGTACATGATCTGATTGAAGAAGCCGTCGTAGTCGGGATGGAATGCGATGACGTGTTGATCGACGTGGACGTATCTCTCGTTCGGGATGGAGAGGCTTTGGCTCGCGAAGCCATAGTTTGCGAGTCCCCATGTCTGGCCGCCGTCGTCTGAGCGGAAGAGATCGATGCCGCCGACCCAGACCTGATCGTGATTGAGGGGATCGACTTTGATGACGATGTCATGCCATCCCTGGTGGTAGGTCTGGAATCCGAAGCATCCGGTGGCTGCCTGAAGATGTGAGAGCAGCCAGGGGCTGAACTGCTGCATGAAGTCCACGCGGGGCTCCCAGGTGTCGCCTCCATCTGTCGTTCGGTAGACATCGACGAGCTTGCCGACGCCGCCGACGCTCTTGAATCCGCCGGCCATGCAGATGTATGCGACATCCTGATTGGAGGGCGCGATGGCGATATCCATGCGTCCCTGCATGTCGCCCATGTCGTATTCGGTCCAGGTGTCGCCGCCGTCGGTTGAGCGGAAGAGTCCATCATGTTCAAAGCTGCCGAACGCCGCGAAGAGCGTGTCCGGGTTGCGATCGGTGCGCGCGACAAGATCGATGCAGCCAACGATGCAGCCGCCTGTTTCGTTGGCGGCGCTTGCGTAGGTGGGATTGGCGAGGATGAGTGTCCATGTGTCGCCGGCGTTTTCACTGCGCCAGACGCCTGTTCTTGTGGCGGCGTAGATGCGGCCGGCGTCATTGGCGCTGATGACGATCTTGTTGACGTAGTGGAATGCGCCGGGGATGGACGGGCTTGATGTTGATGGAAGGAGATTCCATGTGGCGCCGGCGTCGGTTGTCTTGAAGATGCCGACGCCTCGGGGGGAGGACTCGCGCGGGAATGTGCCTTCGCCTGTGCCGGCGTAGAGGATGTTCGGGTTTGTCGGATCGATGGCCAGCGCGCTGACGGCGAGGTTTGGCAGGAGATCGTCGAGGGCTGTCCAGTCGGCGCCGGAGTTGGTGGACTTCCAGACGCCGCCGTTGACGCCTGCGGCGTACATCGTGAATGGGTTGGATGGATCGATGACGAGGGCGCGCGTGCGGCCTCCGATGTTGCCGGGGCCGAGATGCTCCCAGGTTGCGATGTCGCCGGGATGGAGCTGACTGCCACGAAGGGATGCGAGCTGAGCCTTGCGCGCCTTGATCTGTTCGGAGGCCGCGAGCAGGTCTTCGAGCGGAAGTTCGTTCGCTCCGGGCGGCATGCGTTGATCGGTGAAAAACTTCGCGGCTTCTCCGGGTTGGTCGAATTTCTTGTACTCGGGCTCTGATGGGTTGATCAGCGCGGTGTCGTTGCGTGCGGCGCAGGCTGTTAGTGCGCCAGCGCAGAGTATTGACGCGGCGAGCAACCGGAGCGTTGGGCTCGCGGCAAGGTAAGCACAGGCGGGACGTCGTGAGTACATGGCACTGTCTCCTCGCAGGACAACGTTAGTGCGTCCGCAAAGAGTACGGGGGTGGTTCGCCTGTCCCAATGAAAAAGGCCCGCGACGGAGTGTCGCGGGCCTCTGTTGGCACGAAATGAGAGGAATTGATCTGTCAGGCGGCGATTACTCGGCGCCTTCGCCCGCCGCGGCCTTGGCAGGCTCTTCCTTCTTCTCGACCTCCAGGCCTTCGAAGAAGAGGTTCTCCGATTCGGGCTTGTGGGAGATCTTGATCTGGTTCTTGCCCTTGAGATCGCCTGAGAGCAGCATCTCGGAGAGCGGATCTTCGATGTAGGTTCCGATGGCGCGGCGAAGGGGCCTGGCGCCGAAGTCGGGGTTGTAGCCCTTCTCGATGAGGAAGTCCTTGGCGGGCTGATCCAGTTCGACCTCGAAGCCCTGCTCCTGCAGGCGCTTGGTGACCTTGTTCGTCTCGTACTCGACGATGATCTCCAGATCCTTCTTGACGAGGGGACGGAAGACGATGACTTCGTCGAGTCGGTTGATGAACTCGGGACGGAAGAAGCGCTCGATCTCCTTCATCAGGACGCTCTTGATGTTGTCGAAGTTGCGCTCTTCATCGGGGTTGGACTTGGAGAAACCAAAGCCTCCGCCGCCCTTGATGAGATCGGCGCCGATATTCGACGTCATGATGAGGATCGTGTTTCGGAAGTCGACATGACGGCCGAAGGAATCCGTGAGGCGTCCTTCCTCCATGATCTGGAGGAGCATGTTGAAGACATCGGGGTGCGCCTTTTCGACTTCGTCGAGGAGGACGACGGCGTAGGGACGGCGGCGGATGCGCTCGGTGAGCTGGCCGCCCTCTTCGTAGCCGACGTATCCGGGAGGCGCGCCGATGAGGCGGCTGACGTTGTGCTTCTCCATGTACTCGGACATGTCGAGATGGATGAGCGACTCGGCGTCGCCAAACATGAACTCGGCGATGGCCTTGGAGAGCAGCGTCTTACCGACACCAGACGGGCCGCAGAAGATGAAGGAGCCCATCGGGCGCTTCGGATCCTTGAGGCCTGAGCGTGCGCGTCGGATGGCGCGGCTGACTGCCTTGATCGCGTCGTCCTGGCTGACGACGGACTTGTGCAGTTCGTCCTCGAGCTGGAGCAGGCGCTGGGCCTCTTCCTTCTCGAGACGTGTCAGCGGAACACCGGTCATCTTGGAGACGACCTCGGCGATTGTTTCGTCGTCGACGGTGCCGCCAACTTCGTTGCACTTCTGGCGCCATTCGCGCTGGATGCGCTCCTTCTCGCGTCGTTCCTGCTCGACCTTGTCGCGCAGTTCGGCGGCGCGTTCATAGTCGGCGGCCTTGACGGCTTCGTCCTTGTCGATGGAGAGACGTTCGATCTTCTCCTCGAGCTCGGCGAGATCCGGCGGCTTGGTCATGCTCTTGAGGCGGACGCGGGCGCCTGCCTCGTCGATGACATCGATGGACTTATCCGGCTGGACGCGTCCGGTGATGTAGCGATCGGAGAGTTCGACAGCGGTTTCGAGCGCTTCATCGGTGATCTTCACGCGATGGTGCTGCTCGTAGCGATCGCGCAGTCCTTCGAGGATGCGGATGGTCTGCTTGGCTGTCGGGGGTTCGACGGTGATGGGCTGGAATCGACGGACAAGGGCGGCGTCCTTCTCGATGTACTTGCGGTACTCATCGAAGGTGGTGGCGCCGATGCACTGGATTTCACCTCGTGCGAGGGCGGGCTTGAGCACGTTGGACGCGTCGATCGCGCCCTCGGCGCCGCCGGCGCCCACGAGGGTGTGCAGCTCGTCGATGAAGAGAATCACGTTCTTGGCTCGGCGCACTTCGTTCATGACGGCCTTGATGCGCTCTTCGAACTGGCCTCGATACTTGGTGCCGGCGACCATCATGGCGAGGTCGAGCACGACGAGGCGTCGCTCATGGAGGATCTCGGGAACGTCATTGGCGACGATGCGCTGCGCCAGGCCTTCGACGATCGCGGTCTTGCCGACACCGGCCTCGCCCAGGAGGACGGGGTTGTTCTTGGTGCGTCGGCAGAGGATCTGGAGGACGCGTTCGATTTCGTCGGCGCGGCCGATGACCGGATCGAGCTGGCCTTCACGCGCAAGCTCGGTGAGATCGCGCCCGAAGCTGTCGAGCGCGGGTGTCTTGGATTTGGATCGCTGCTCGCCTGAACCGGAGGGACCGGCGCCGACGGCTTCGCCTTCTTCTGAGGAGTCCACACCGGCGCCGAGAAGATTGAGCACCTCTTCGCGCACTTCCTCGAGCTTGAGGCCGAGGTTCATGAGGACCTGTGCGGCGACGCCATCATGCTCACGGAGCAGACCGAGGAGCAGATGTTCGGTGCCGACGTAGTTGTGATTGAGGTTGCGCGCCTCTTCGATGGCGAACTCGATGACCTTCTTGGCGCGAGGCGTCTGAGGAAGTCGGCCCATGGTGACCATGTCGGGGCCGCTCTTGACGAGGCGCTCGACTTCGAGGCGGACCTTTCGGAGGTCGACGCTGAGGTTCTTCAGAACGTTGGCGCCGACGCCCGAGCCTTCTTTGACGAGTCCGAGCAGGAGATGCTCCGTGCCGATGTACTCGTGATTGAACCGCTGGGCTTCCTGGTTGGCGAGAGCCATGACCTTTCGGGCCCTGTCGGTGAAACGCTCAAACATGTTCGGCCTCCAACAAAGTGGGACGGAGCGACGGTTGCGTGTCGCCGCGATGTGCCTTCCCGGTGCGAGTATATGCAGGGCCCCGCCTGATCGAGTGGCGGGTCTGCTCCCTCATAGTTACGCAAGCGCGGCGCCATGCGTTCGCTTCCCGTATCGGCTTGCAGGGGGGCTCTGTCGAGAGCACAGGGCCCTTGATTGCGCCGGATTGGGCTGAGGACACGTCCGGACTGCCACTTTGGCACGGATCGCGTCATCGGTTGAGATTGGGTGGAGGCGGATCGGCGCGAGCGCGAGGCGATGGCGCTTTCGCGATATGCGGATTTGAGGAGATCCGGATTGAGATCGTGTGAGCGCGGCGGAAGCGCTTGTGGGATCAGCCCTTGAGCGCCTGGTCGGCCTTGGAGGCGAGGTTGAAGTCCTTCTCGGTGACGCCCTTGGCGTCATGGGTTGAGAGGGTGAGCGTGACCTTGTTGTAGCGCACGAGGATGTCGGGATGGTGCTGATCGGCCTCGGCCATCTCAGCGATCCTGTTGACGAACTCCATGGCCTGGACGAAATCCTTGAACTGGTACGTGCGCTGGATCGCGTCGTTGATGACGGACCAGTCGGTGAGATTCACCAGTTTGTCCTGGATCTCGTTTTCCGTGAGCGTCTGCATGACGGTCTCCGGGGATGAATGGGTTCGTCCGACGCGCGCCGGTCGAGGCCCCTGCTATCTTCGGCCCGTTGGTGGCTGAGTCAAGCGACGGCGCATCCCCGTTATCGGCAGATTGCGACAGTTGATGAATACGACCCCGGTTGATCGCCCTGAAATCACGCGCCTGGCGCCCTCTCCGACGGGGGCCCTGCATCTGGGAAATGCGCGAACGTTTCTTATTAATTGGGCCATGGCTCGTCAGAAAGGATGGCGCGTGCTGATGCGCGTCGAGGATCTGGACGGGCCGCGTGTGAAGTCAGGCGCTGAAGAGGCGATGCTCGACACTCTGCGCTGGCTGGGTCTGGACTGGGACGGGGACCTCCTACGCCAGTCGGATGATCTTTCCGCGTACATCGATGCGATGGAGCGACTGGCGTCTTCGGGATGCGTGTTTGGCTGTGCGCTTTCGCGGAAGGAGATCGAGGAGGCTTCGACGGCGCCGCATGAATCTGGCGAGCGGCATGAATCGCGTTTTCCGCCGGAGCTGCGGCCGGATGAGATGCCGCGAACATTTGACGATCGGGAGACGAACTGGCGGCTGATCACGGCTGATGAGGATGTGCGATTTGAGGATGAAGTATTCGGCGCGCAATGTTTTCGGCCGGCGGAGAATGTGGGCGACATCGTGTTGTGGACGAAGCGGGGGCAGCCTTCGTATCAGCTTGCGGTGGTGGTGGATGATGATCGGCAGGGCGTGACGCAGATCGTGCGGGGGCGGGATCTGCTGGATTCGACGGCGAGGCAGTTGCTGATTCGGCGGGCGCTGGGCTCTGCGCATGCGCCTGTGCATGCGCATCTCTCGCTGGTGGTGGGTGAGGACGGCAGGCGGCTGGCGAAGCGGCACGGGGATACGCGGCTTT
>JAULKL010296793.1:0-10221 GCA_032355745.1 Rubia rechingeri
CCCTAGCGTCGTGTTAACATGAACATGAATTACGCTAGTTCCGATGGAGGCACAATTTCGGGTCAGCATCCCATTGGGATGTTGCCCCCTCCACACAACTAAGGGGGAAAGGGGGATGGCTATTGACAAAAGAGTATGACAGCGACGATGAAGGTGGGTCCTCTAATGTATGCAACCATGTCATGGAGGACGTCATCAACAAGGTTAATGAGGAATAAAATTTCATATCATTCAATTATATCTGTTTTTTATTATTGAAAAATTGTATCATTTCCTTTATTATGTTTCCTTGGTTGCTTTTAAATATTTATTGGATTTGTTGTTACTTTTGGTTGTGGTTGTGAGATTTTCTTTCTTGCTTGTTGTGACTCTATTTGATACTGAAAATCCATGGTAGAAAATGGAAACTAGGCAGGCATGGTTGGAAATGGAAAATGAAAATACAGATGCAGAAGCTATCGGTTACATTGGTCTGGTTATTTTTAACCAAAGTAAAAAAATGGAACTCGAACTTTTGACTTTGGTTATGTTTAGACTATAATCGAAATTAAAGATTTTCCAATTTTTACTGGAGCACAGCTCAACTTAGAGGTACCTATTCTCCACCTCCCAGAAATAGCCACCACCTCTCCAACCCTATAAATATCCCTCAAATCCAACTCAATCCGCCACACCCCACTATCATGCCTACTTTTCTCTACGTATTACCACCACAATTTAACATCAACTTGGAAATTTTCTGTTCAACCTACATTTTTCAAAAGTCGGTAATTTTCTCAATTTTCGAAAATCCTTCCACAATATAACGCTCCAAATTCATTGCAACAGTGATTTCAGTGTGTCTTGTATATTGATGAATTCCATAAATAAAGTGTCATTTTATATACGTGTACAAACACTTTAAAATGTAATCTCCCAAAGCAAACGTAACAATATTATAAGGTTGTTATAAATTAAAACTAAATAAGTTACTGTGAAATATGCTTTATATATGATGAAAAAATAAATAATTCATATTATTGATAATTTAATTAAAAGAAATCAATGTTAATTCAATAATATAAAATTAATATTCTAATAAATATCTTTACAGAGATAGTTTTCTAAATAATAAAAATGTTCAATAAAAGGAATATGTAGTGAATCCTCCAAATCTGCTAAAATCCGTTCAGCGTGTTACCTGTACAAAAAAATAGTATTAAGTATTCAGAATTCATGTTAATACCCATATACATAACATGTACACATGTAAAAACACAACCACTTAACCAGGCACATGATCAGTGAAAAACACAC
This sequence comes from Rubia rechingeri, assembly GCA_032355745.1. NCBI lineage: Eukaryota > Viridiplantae > Streptophyta > Magnoliopsida > Gentianales > Rubiaceae > Rubia > Rubia rechingeri. The sequence goes on from JAULKL010296793.1 coordinate 1,297, forward strand.
AACACACAATGTATGACAGTCAAACGTGGATGGTGGAACACATACTTCAAACACGAACTGCACACAAACTTTAGAAAGGGTGTGAAACCAGATATTAAAAATTATCATAAAACCCGCCTAAGAAAAAGAAATTATACAAACATATTGTGTATACTAAAAGTCAAACAGCACCTGATCACACATATGAGACTGAGGTAGTACCTGAAACTGGGTCGCGCCTAGCTTGCCCATAAGGCCAAGGCTCTGAACCAATTTCCCCTGAATCAATTACGAAACAATCTGGAGCAGGATGGGAGAGAAGACGAAGAGGAGGGAAAACCTGGTTTAACATTAGAGACGACGTCGTTAATGAAGTATAAGGAAGTCATAATAAGTTCAAAATGAAATAATCAAAAAGTAATAATGACCTTTAAAACTACACAGGATTGATCAAGAAGACATGGGACATATAACAAGAAATTACCTGTAATGCTTCATAAAAGATCTAAAAGCAGGAATGAGGACTTCTACGAAAGCAAGCCTCAATGACTCGCAAAGCTCGTTGTCTGGAATTGTCCCTTGTGATTGCCTTTGATGAAACTCCTCAATTAGCAAGTTGAAGTTCTTGAACCTCTCTTGATGTGCCACTCCTATCGCCTGAGTGGAGCTCCTCCGGCAAAGGTTTGTAACACTGAGGAGAACCAGGTTAGAGATGGTGGGAAGCCGTCGCCAGTGGTGTGTGATGATGGTGATGCTGTTGACCAGTGACCACGAGCTCTGGTCTGCTCACCCGGGGGATAGTATACAACCTCAAATGGCTGCCCAAACACATTACCTGGCTACCATTGTTCTTAACAACACAAATACAAAAGAACCAACATACTAGCTCCGGTGATTACCTCTTTCAATAATCACAACCAGATGCATAGAGATAATTCACAAATTAGAATCGAAAAGACTAAATTCTGCAAATATAGCAGATTCCGGGAGATTTGAGCTCCACTTTTTGTACATTCTGAGATTGGCTAAATAAAATAGACAAACCAAAACAGAGAATACCAAAAATGAGAGAAGGAATCATAGCTAAAGGCAAACACATAATCACAAGACAAGCCAGAATTCTGCAGCAGTTTTACAGGTGACATTTCTCATACATTAATCCTAATCCCTAAAACAGTATTTTAACATGAAACTGGACCTATTCTCGAGTTATCGCATCCAAGCGGCGGAAGAATAGGCATTATCCACGGAAAAACAGAGGGATCGGTGCTAATTGAAGGAGGAATGCTCACTAAGAAGTGTTTGACTGAAAACGAAATCTATGCTAAGTTTCTTGGTGGTTCGGAGTTCAAAGAAATCAAAATTCAGAGATCTTCACAATCGGCTTTCAAACAGCACACACATAAACACAAACAAAAGCACACACAAACACACGTATTGTTGCAGTGTTGATGAAGAATGAATTACAAGGAAGAGTTAGATAGATGAAAAAGATAAGAACAATTAAGAACAATACCTGAATGGCCAAGGTACCAGTAGTAGTATTGTATAAAGGATGCAGCCTCTTTAATGAATCAAACCTTTCTGTAATTGACCCCCTTGAAAGGCAAGGGGCAAATTTCTTGGGTTATATCCACTCTAAAGTTATCAAAAAAGATACATAGCTCCATGAGTGAACTCTAAACACAGCAATTCAACAATTCAATAGGAAAACCCAGCTAGAAATACATCATCAGATCTAAGAGCACAGAAAAAAAGGCTCCAAAAACACAAAAAGAAGGATTTATGGGGAGGAAAACAGTTCTTAGGGCCCCCTAAAGGAACACTTATGCAACAACTCAAAGAAGAGCGATCAGTTTAACTCTAATCAAAAGTTTTCAATGTTGAACTATCCAATGATCATGAATTGGAAGAGCATGCAACAACTCCGCCAATCATAATCTTGTCCTCCCCACACACTAATGAGATAAGCTTAAATTAAATTTTAGAAGGTTATAAATATCAATAACCAAAGGTTAGCACAATAAAAATCAAAAACTATTTCTATGACATCAGTCTTCATAAAATGCAAGAAAGAAGCTTTGACTCATGGATATGCAAAACACCCGAACATTACAGAGATTTAACCACCCTATGATGAAAGAGACAATGTAATGAACTCCAACAAGACAAGCCATTCATGAAATAAGCCTTCTTTATTGATGACATAGCGTCAATCAAAACTGCAGTAGAAATACTAATTTCCAATATCAAACACATTGCAAGAAATCTTTTTTTAACTAGCAGAAACACTCCATAAACACACTTAAACACACACAACTGCTCTAAACACGAAGAAAAACACATACATATAGTTTCAGCAAAATTAAACAAATTAAAAAGATTAAACTATCTCAATCTATTACCTATCAGTTGATGAACTAATTCAGAACACCTTTCTTAAGCACTTATTGCCCTGAAAAGGATGTTGAATTTTCTGAACTGAACACTCTCTGCGATGGAATATAAAATACACGATCCATCGAATTTGAGATTAATGCAGATTTGGGAATGAATTCCACCGAATTCGGATATGATTACAATGGATTACCATGACTTTGGGCGCCAAAAGCTGATTCTTCAATGTAAAATTGAGCGGGAACAAAACTTTGGGCGGCAAGAGTCGTGCAATTGGGATTTCTTTCTGTGCGAAAAAATAGTGAACGGTTGCAATTGATACATTCGTCTCCCTCTTTATCGGAATAGTTGCATCTGATTGGGTTTCATCTGATTGATTTCTAAGTTATCTAAAATTTAATATTAATTGATAAATAATAAAATATTTTACATAAAGTTTTATTTTAGATCGACTAACCATTAGAAGGGGTTATTTTATATTAGTCCCTTTATATTAATGTAACTAAGTGCGATTTGATGTTTGTTTTTATTAATTGCAACGAGGTTTACATAATTCTGAAAAACTTTTAAAATGTATCGTAATGTATAAATAATTATAATTTGATCCTAAAAGTCGTTGAAACGAACTCTTTAATAATTGGTCTGCACGTTAGTTGGGCTAACAAAAGACTTTTTCAAAACGTTATGTCTGTATGAAAATATGTATATGTATTTTATAAAGAAAAAACTGTATAAAAAGGCAAAGTTTTGGGAAAGACTGTCTTTTCATAGGCTTATGGAAAGACGGAGTTTAATTATAATAATAAAAGGTAAAAAGTCTTTGTTGCAATATTAAAGTGTTATTATGCAACGTGTAATAGTTATAAATTTTTTAACCCAGTTCATACAACCCAAAATTTTTATATTCATTTCTTCTAATTTACACTTTAAACCTTGGTCTTTCCATGACTTATGGAAAGACCGTCTTTCAAGAGACGGACTCATATTTTTATTTGAAAACTTACATTTGATATTAATTAAGTTACAAAAAAATTAGTTTGAAATATTAGATTTTCAATTTTTAAATTCACCTAACTAAGAAAAAATTCCACTTAAAATTTTACTTCTCTTCTCCCGCAAATCTAGCCGCACCTCTCCGTCTTCTCTAAAAAAAACCCTACTTTCCTTTAATCTTGTTTTCCCCATATGTTCAGTATGGGCAGATTGGGAAACAATACTTTATTTAATTGATGTTTATGGTATTGAATAAGTGTGAGATTTATTTTCACATAGTTTTATTTTTTGACATGATCGATTAAATCATTGTGTTCACAATGATAATCCGATTTAGTTGTTCGCATGGATGTTTTGTTCTCGATCTACATGTACAATCGTGTGTTCGTTAGTTAGTTTGTGGTTTTATCTTCAAACTTCCATTAAATTGGATATTTCATATATGTGTTTTTCAAGATGTTTACAGTTTGGACAATATAGAAAGTTGTGCTATAGTTATAGAAGATCCTTATTTGACGTAGTGATACCGATCCGTGATACGCTTCTCTCTACAGAGTGGTCAAGCGAGTTAATATCCTTGAGAGGGATGTAATTTAAATATTCTTATAATATGTTATCTATTGTTAGAGTTTAATTAGATTGGATGTCAATTTTGATCATTGAAATCACCGATGGACGTTTTTCCCACTATCTTTGCATGATTGATTTCGAGAGAAAAATATTCCACTTAAATTTTTTTTCATGATTTCAATAAGCACCCCTAGTATTTTTGTCTAGTTCCACCACGTATTTCAAGTGATCTTCTCAAATAGAACTTCTATTTTCCGAAGTACAAAGTGAGCCCGTCAATATCTCACCTCATTAAAGTTTGGCCAAACCTTTTCATTTTACTACTTTTTCATTGAAGTATTAATCATTTATTTATTGACACATAAAATTAAATTTATAATTGTGATGGTAGTAGTGGAAGTCAAAATTCAAGAAATACCGTCAATCAATTTTATTTGATTACATCACATTAAAGTCCTAATCAGAATTCATCATGTGGAAGCTAAAAATATGGAAGACCCCTATAACATTGGATGCTTTAAAAGGAAACTTATTTTAAAAATGTGAGTTATTTTTGGAGTAAAAACAGAAATTGGGCTCCCTCTACCGGTTTTGCTTATAGGCGAAATCGGAAAATTCTTTTAAGGGGACTAAAATAATATACAATTAAGTTTGAGTCAACCATTAAATAAACAAAGTATATTAGATTAATTCATTTAAAGACCAAAGACTAAAGTTAAATACTAAAGACAAATGAAGTGTTGAGTAGTACGATATGTATCATCTTTAATAATTTGGTTTTTTATGTAAAAAATATGAAGTAATTTATTTATTTTTTTGGACACATTTGAAAATAAACTTAAGAAAAGAACACTAATAAAGTTTCAAAAAATGAATAATTTAAACACTCTAAATTACATAAGTAAATAACGGAAAAAAAAATAAAAAAATATCTTCTGCTAAATTGTTTTCTTTGCTTTTGATATCTAAGATTTATTCTAAAAAATTATCTTTAATTCTTGAAATATATTTCCACATCTATGGATACTATTTTGGTATTTATTTAAGAACAAAAATCAAATCATAATCTAAACCAAAATGTTTTGTTAAATAAAGTTGTTAAAAACTTCTTTTTTCATCTTTTGAAAGACGATTTTTTAAAAAAAGTTATTAAAACCTTTTTCAAGTATAACTTTGGCTATATATTAAAAGTAGATTTAAAGGATTAATTCTATTTTTTGTTGGACTTTACTATGAAAAAAAGGAATCATGTCATTACTCATCACATCTGATTATTTTTCATATGGGGCTACATATTATATATAAATATATATATATAATCTCATGTTAGACTGACTAAAAATTAAACCAATCATGAAATTAAAATTTCATTTCAACCATTTTTATGGTCAAAATATAAATATTTATATGGTACGATGCATTTTTAAAAAAATTGTAGGAAACTCATTCTAATAAATAAATAAAAATAACTCCATTAGTTACATTTATTGTAAAATAACTTCGTCTAACGGTTAGTCGTTATGAACTAGACTTTGTGCTTTATTTTTATCTTTAAAAAAATAGATAATACAAAATATTCAAGGTAAAAATATAAATTGGTGGGTGATCGGAGACCATATTTGCTTATAAACACAATTTTGCCCTAGACACCCTCAATTTCTTAGGTTTTGTTTCACTCTTACACGGAGAAAAAGGCATGAAATCCAAACATGTAATTCTCTATTAGGTCTAGTCTTGCTGACCTGCGGGTCAGCTATCTCGGCCTAAAATTTTGGGTCAAATAGGTTGGGACAAAATTCTCATAATTCTTGATAGGATAAGCTCTATTTAAATTCTCATAGTTTTGAGTCGTTCTAGATCACAAATGACCCAAATAATATAATTAGAATATAGTAAAAATTAATTTATTAAAATAAAATGAATAATTTTTAAATGTACTAATAAATAAATAATAGATAAAATAAAATTTTATTTTCATATAATTTAAAATAAAATTTTATTCTTTATTTAATTACAAAATTGTCCACTCAATAAAAATACAATTATTTTCATTTTACTTTTTACTATTTTGTTTTAAAAAATTAATTTTACTAATATTTATTTATATAAATATTTGATTAATCAAAGTCTTGGGAAAGACCGTCTTTCCATAGGTATATGGAAAGACGGGGTTGAATTAGAATTATAGAAAGGTAAAAGGTTTTAGTTGCAATATTAAAAATTTATTATGCAACGTTTAGGAGTGATAGGTTTATGACCCGATTAATACAATCCGAAGATTTTATTTTGCTTTCTTCAAATTTACAATTAAAACCTTGGTCTTTCCATAAATTATGGAAAGACCATCTTTCAAGAGACGGGCTCATATAAATTATATACTCTAACTAATTTATAATTAATAATATTTTTATACAAAATTTATTTTTATCTTTATAAATACACATATATATTCATATAAATATATTTTTTATTTATAAATAATTAGTAAAAAATAATCGTAAATAAAACATAATATTAATAAGTATGCTCATTTATTTTAAATCGTAAATCGCACGTGTGTTAATCTAGTTTGTCATATTATTCAAGAATGTTAAACTTACTTTTGGAGTAAATTGATATACTACTATAATAAGTTGTATTAAACTAAAATTTTTAAATAATTTTTTTAAAGGTTTGATTTTTTTTAAAGAAAATAAGATAAAATTATTAATAGGTTGATTTGGGTCGGATTTGATCCGATCCATACCCAATCTGACCCAAATTAAATTGACCCAAATAGAATATTAATCCGATTCGACTCAAATGGGACGGGTCAGAATGAGTTAGGTAGTCTCTTAGATGATTTGAACACTCCTACTCTATGTAAGTATGATTCATGTAGGTGAGCAAGCTAAAATTAACTGTTTTTTTATTATTGTTTTTGGAATTCAAATATTGACAAGTAAAAAAAGTTCCAATTCTCTGGCATGAAGGGTCCCAAGATTCGGCAAATGAAGAAAATTGATACGTAAAAACTTGTGAATTTAATGTCAAATAGCCAGTCCCAAAGGATCCACTACAATCATTTTTAAAAAGAAATTCTGAATAAATTCACATGTAGAGTGGCAAAATGTACCAATAAAAACAAGAATAATATGAAGAAAAGAGGGAATGATGTGAGAAAAAAACCTGTGAGTTGCTCCTGGTATGGTGAAAAATTACAAGGGATAATGCTCTGATCCTCAAGTTTGGATCAATCTTCATAGCTTATACAGGGGAGGGAGTCTTGTATATTCTTTCCTCTAAAATCAAGAAATTGTTATTCCATACTACTTTACAAAAAATAAAGCAACACTATTTACACTAACTACGAAGAAAGGAATAACCCATGGGTTAAAACCAATACTTTATTCTCTTTCACAATCTTAATTTATTTATGTTTTTGATAAACCATCTATGGGACGAGAGTTTATAGGGTTCTTGGTTCTTTTCTATTAAGTTCAAATTTTGCGCAGTGTGCGATACAACATATGATGTGGGAAAATCACATTACACTAAGACGCTAGCTAAATTACAATTCTAATCAAAAGTCTTAGTGACAATAAGAAAGAAGTATATAGATGCACTAGTTAATATTACAATATTAAATCTCGTTTCTTTATGTATACTTTATTTTTCTCGATTAATAGGTTTAGACTCTTTTTAATAAGTGTGGTATCTCTTTCATCTTGCATAAGTGTGGAGTTTATCCACTCGTAAGGTTTTGATCTAATTGGACAGTTTGAAACTAGATTTGATCGTGTCATACTCTAGGTTTCAATCTACTTATTTTGAATCAATGCAAGAAAAATTCTTTTTAACCGCCTTATAGGTAGTTCTAATGTAAGAAGACGTTCGATTTTTAATATCTGTTAAAATTAGGGTTTAGACGTTGATTATCGACTTTTAATGATGGTTGAAAAAATTATCATTAAAAGTGATGTTTCATCGGTGATAATTTTTTTAATGGCAGGACTATATTTTTCATCTCACAATTCCTTTTAATTCTTTCTCCGATTTTCTTCCTCTTTCGATATACTACCTTGCAACCACTCTTCTCCCGTCATTGCTCTCCTCCATCACCAATTGACGAAACCCACAGCTAAACCCGACTTTGTAAAATGACATGCATATATATATATATATATGTTGAAAAATACATTTATATATCCCTAATTCAATTCTTATACCGCACCAATGGTGTATTCATAGAATATATTATAATTACATAGAAGGATACAATGCCCATGAGACAACTTTTTAAGGTTATCTGAGCATGGTACTTGATTTTCACTGAAGTTCACACTGGCAATAAACAAATAAGCAAACATCAAAGTTGATTACTTAAACACCTAATTTTTCAAGTACAGGACAGAATATCTTCTGTTTCAGAAAAGCTAAACAAAAAATCAAAACACAGATCATCAAACTGAGTATGTTCATATCCAGATGGCCGATCATCCTCCATGATTGAAGTTTCCATCAAGTATGGCTGTGTCCAAAATACCACATCATAAGGGTCCTCCTCAACAACCATTGGCTGATCATCACGCACAATCTCCGCGCTACTGCTTCCTTCAGAACTCACTTCATGAACACGTTCTTCTTCGCGAGAATCAGCCTTTTCTTCTGATTCTGCTTTATCGACCGCATTCTTCTTGGATTTAAGTAATTGTTTCTTCAACCGTGTGTGCCAGTGATTCTTTATCTCATTATCTGTTCTTCCAGGAAGTTTTCTTGCAATTTCTGACCATCTAGATCAAGGAAGGAATAATCAAAAGCATCAGAATCTGAAGTCACAAGACTCAAAATTAACCATATATGTCTCAAGACTAACAATTAATGAATTTAAGACCAACAATATAAGCAATTTTTAACCAAAAAAAATATGTGAAAAACTGGTTTTACCGTTTTAGGCGTTTAACTATCAAACCTATGTTCCAACGTAGGTTAACCTAACCAAGTATG
>JAULKL010296886.1:0-10217 GCA_032355745.1 Rubia rechingeri
GTGAATATGTACTTTTGTTTGTTTGAAGTGTTAATATGTTTTTTGAGAGTGAATTTGTATTTTTTGGTTGAATCTGTAATTTTTTCTTCAATTTGAGTGTGGATCTGTATTTTTTGCTTTCAATGCTGTTGGAAACTTAGTTTTTTTTGGACATCAGAGACAGGGTCCGAATTTGAAACTTGTTTCGGACCCAATCAAAGTCGATTTTCAAAATGACTTTAATGAGGCTTTATCCACTAGTGAATGTTCTGCCATGTGAAACATGCATGTCTAAATAATGGTATTATAGGAAGAACAAATGTTTTGGTAAGGCACATCGTTTTCATATCTGTTCATTAGGTCAATGTCTCCCACACCCAAGCCTAGTGGGAGGCATAGAAAATAACAGAAACCACAAATACTAAATAATGAAAGCTAACTTGCTTTTGCAATATACCCAAATACTCACTACATTTTTTCCGTAGTGATGCATTTTTGGAGCATCCATAATATTCAAAAGTGTTGCTAAAATTATTAGCGATGCTCTGTGAAGTACGTCTATTTAGCGTGTCACTAAAATATTGTGACGCGTTGAAGCATCGTTATATTTTTTGTGACGCTTTAATGTGCAATTCAATTTAGAAGTGTCCTAATTTTTTTTGACATGAATTGATGTAGTAATTCAATTTAGTGACATGTGCACATGCCACAAATATTTTAATGACACATGAAGGTGTCAGTGACATTTTCTTAACTGTCACAAAATATTGTGATATTTTCTTAACTGTCACAAAATATTGGTGACTGCTGAATAATTATTTTTTAGTGACTTGGTGCATAATTAGGTCATATAGTATAATTAGAGGGGAAATGCTTTTCTCAATCACTTTCAGTCTCGAGTCCTATTTTAATCTTTGATCCCTCCACTTTTTTGGAAGCATAAAAATAACAACGGAAAGAGGGGCATCCAAATATATGTGGCCACCATATCATTTCTAATGATATTTTCGTACACTGCTTAGGCTGCTTTCATTTTAATCCTCTTCTCTGGAATTAAAGTAATGCTTAAATAATAAATAGACATGTTTTAAACAGGTTTCAGGGCACTCAACTTTTCCTACTTTGGACTTCCATTTTTTTTAAATAGAAGGTACACTTTATATTACTGGAATGTATTGTTTGTTACAGGGATGTAAAACAGCTTCAAAAGCAAGATATCTTGCTTACAAAAGGTTAGAATCTGTACTATGTTGATAGATGAGTAGCTAATAGGTACGAATTGCAAGTTAGTGAATCGAGTGCCAATCGAAACTCAAGGTTGCCGTTCGTAGATTAGACCACTGATCTTGGGACGTGAGCTGTACAAAAATATATCCATTGTTGATGTTCACCACCTTCCACTAGGTCCACCACCATTGTAAGGAATACAATGGGTCTTGTATACCCTGCGTTAAGAGAAGAAGAAGTAGTTTCTGTGCTGGGGAAAAAAACTTGCAACTTCAGTTGATTCTAACAGAAGGAACAGATAACTTATCGAGATTAATCAGGCCTCGTAGAAAAGTTGGCGCATTTGACCATGTTACAGTTCCCGTAGTACTGGTGGAGGAACATTGCTTGGAAAGGAAATCCGCCACTGTATTACTTTCCCTTAGTGTGTGTGTGATTCGGTGTGTATCACTATGAAGCTCTGAACAAATAGTAAAAACTGACCATGGAGCTGTACTTGGGTTTCGAATGCCTTTAACAGCCAATAAACTATCCGTTTCCAACACAAAATGTATACCCAGCTGTTTCCCTAGTTGTAAACCAAATTGTATGGCAAGGAGTTCGGCATGTAAGGGGGAGGAAGCAATTACTGATTTCAATTTCATGTGATAAACCCTGCCCCTATTGTCCCTAACCACCAGACCAAGACCAGCCCTGTATTGATTTAAGAAAGATGCATCTACATTGATTTTGTAGCCTATGTCAGGAGGGTGCCATTTTACTACTTTAGCTGTTTTAGGCCTTTTGATCTTGATGAATGGTACTAAACCCTTAATTATCAATTCCTTCAGTTTAGATGCATTTCCAGATAAGGGGACTGCTGTAAAAATAATTGCTGTTTGTTTACAAACATTGGTCGAGAGTATCCTATTATCAGCGCAATGATTGTCATATATCATTGTGTTTCTCCTTCCCCAAATTGCCCACAGAGTTAGCGCTAGCATAGTACGGTTAACTATTGTGTGGTTCTTAGTGCTACCCTTGTGTGAGAAGAAATATGCAATCCTATGTTTAACAGAGAAGAAATGAGGCATTGGACAACCTATCAGACCAAACATATACCGCATAAGAGCCATGTTTTGGTCACATTCATTAAAAAAATGTTTTAATGAGTCTAGATTGTCACAGAGAGCACATTTCGAAGCAAGGGAGATACCAAATTTGTGTAGATTTTCATCAAAAGGTAACAGGTTATTGTACAGTCTCCAAATAAAAATAGAAAAGGTATAACTATATAAAATATTAAATTTGTTAAAGTATAGAATTTCCTATCAATTAGATATTTTATATTAAAAATAATACATGATAAGTAAATAATTAAATATCATTACAAGAAACGAATATTTTAATTCAGCATTTTTTCTTCAGTTATTTTTGGGAAAATCTTGAAAATCGAGGTGCATGGTTCTCTTTAAAAAATAGAGGTAAGAAGTTTGTTTACCTCGGTTTTTTAAATGTTGGAGAAACAATGAATTCATGAATATATTTATAATTTTTGATGATATTATGTGGGGAAATAAAAATTTATATATTGTAGGGTCATGTTATTATTATTTATTTATCTGTTAAAATACTTAAATTGGGATCATAAAAATAACTTTCATAAGAAAGATCATTTATTTTATCTTTGAATATATTTTTATATCAATACAAGAAAAATATGACTTTTTTACTTCATTTTTTACCTCGTTTATTTGATTTTAGGCCAATAGATGAGGTAAAAGGTTTTTGCACCTTAGTTTTTTTCTTTTTCAAAATGAAGTAAAGGATAATATTACCTTGGTTAAAATAATTGAGGTAAAAAATATGTAGTTTATCTCGGTTATGATTAAAGATACAAAAAGTCATGAGAATCGAAGTAAATAATCTAACCAAGTGGTATGCAACGTCAGTTCTGTTAATATATATGAGTATGAAGCTTTGATCATGCGTGGCAATGTCGTACATGCCGTTGGTCTAATTGAAAATGTAACCAATGGTCAACCGATGTCGACTTTGTCTTCAAAATGTTGGGTTAAAAAAACTCACCATCAAGTTCTAGAGTTTCATATGATCATATAGACTAATTGAAATAAAAGAATTTAACTTGTATGACAAAAAATATATATATGAAACAAATTAAACTATCCAAATATATAATCCAAACCACCATACCATTTATAAATAATTCATCCAAATAAAAAATACAATAACTTATTATTATTCAATTTCACCCCTGAAGAAAAACAATCATTTACACCTGAGAGTGCCACTAATGGTGAGAACTTTGAACATGATGTGGCCGTCGGTCACTTGTAACAAATCAAAGAAATAGTCATCCCCACTCAAAAAATCATTGTCCTCTTGAAACTTTCCCATCCCTTTGGAGGAAGAGCCTTGGTCTTTCGGTTCCCGGAGTAGCTCATCTCCCAGCCGTATCCATTGAACTTAAGCACAACTGGGACCTAATTCTTTTTAGGCACCCTGACATGCCTGGTGGAATATACTGAATCATAAAATAAAATTAAAAAATTCAATTAGCATGATGTAGTTAACAAAACATATAATGCATAAAAACACTAAAAATGGAATTGATGTATAAGGACGAAAAAAATAGTGGGAACTTTCCTAAAGTTCCGTTGGAAAATGATGCAGGTGAAATGGGGCTTGTCGAGCGACATGGTGTAGTTCTCGACACCCCTGGCCACATTGCAATTATCAGATCCCACTTGCTTCAAAAAATATAATTTTTTTGTGCATCATATTAACTAAGAAATTTAAAATTGACATACCTCGCAGTTGTTCATCGCACCACTTGTTTCATCGTTATTCGACATGATTCCTAAAAGTTATTGTAATGAAACAAGAAAAATGACGCTAACAAAAATACTCGTTGATAAAAAAAATAAGATTCAACAATTTGATTTAGGTTTAGACGGAATTGCCATAAATATGCGATGTTGGTCACCCTCTGCTCGTACTGTCTATTGAACCGAAAACTGGATATCTGCATTGCAGAAATTTCAGTTATTGATAGAGCCATAACCAAATCAATTTTCATCAAGAAACATTACTATATGAGTTTTCTCTTGTTTTTTTCTTATATTATGTATTTTCATAACTAAATAATTTAATTACAATATTAATTTAAATAAATAAATATTATAATTTTAAAATCTAAACAAACTTGTAAAAATAAAAGGTAAAATATGAATTCCAAAGTTCATAACATCTAAAAAACTAATAAACTTTATAAACGAACCAATTATCAAAAAAAAAAGGTATAACTCTATAAATCATTAAATTTGTTAAATATAGAATTTCCTATCAATTAGATGTAGTTATCTTTAGAATAATATATGATAAGTATATAATTAAATATCACTAAAAGAAAATGGATCTTTTACTTCACCCATTTTACCTTAGATTTTTTTGGAATAATTCTTAAAACCGAGGTAAAAAACTTGTTGCCTCAGTTTTTTTAAAAATTGAAAAAACAATATTTTTACCCTGATTTTTTGGGGCACTAGTCGACTATGCATGATTGAAAAACATAAGAAATGTATTTTTATGTCGCACGTGATATTATTAGCTAATCGAAAACACCACCTATATGTAGCCAACATCCAGTATATACGACCAAAGCCAAACTAGCGATGTTTGTGTGGTTTCAGTTAATGTGGAAAGGCGATCATCGAAAGAAATAACCGATATCATCCAAACATTGAACCAATCCGATATCGGTAATATATAGCATAGCCGATATCAATTTTATGTCTCGTACTAATCGGTAGCCCCCAAATTCACAAACGCATGTTGCTGACATCACTTGTTAACTGGAATTTTTGTTAAGTCCATTTTTATAATTGCAAAGAACCAGATGTTTAGTTGGTTACTCAACCATTTCTCCTACACCTTCTTATCTACAATAACCAAACACATAATCGACAACCTCGATTAGGGCATCCTTGCATGTGATGAAAAGGTACACATTTAAGTTTATTAAATCTTTCATACAAAGTTCGTGTCAGAGTTGACATTTGACATTTGTAATTGGTGCAATGTAGGGTTCACATGTTTGTGAGCTATGCATTGATCAAGACATGGATGGTAGACCACTCCATATTTCCTATGGAGTTTTGCACGAGTTAATGAGGCATCATCACATCGTACCGATTGCAGAAGGTTTATTGAGAGTATCTCTAGAGAATGAGTTGGTGAGGGGTTCCCCGTTGCCAATTCCGGATGGAGAACACAAGAATGTTGGTCCTGCTAGTGGAATGTTTCTTTTGTAGTCTCGTTGACTTATTTATGTCGATCCTATTAAAGTTTGTACGCTAAAAACTCGAAAGCTTGTTGTTCTCCTCAAACTTTAGCCCTTCCCTTTAGGGAAGAGACTTGGTCTTTCGATTCCCGGAGTGACTCATCTCCCTATTGTATCCATTGCACTTAAGCATGCCTGGGTTTCTTCTACGTTAGGGGTGTTGACATGTCTGGTGGAATAAACTAAATCATAAAATAAATAAATAAAAACTATTAGTATGACATAGTTAACAAAACAGATAATGGATAAAAATTGAATAAATGTATAAGCACTAAAAAATAGTGGGAGCTTCCCAAAGTTCTGCTAGGAAAGAATGTAGGTGAAACGGGGGGTTGTCGAGCGACATGGTATAGTCCTTAACACGCCGAGTAGCGCTGCGGCTATCAGATCCCACTTGCTTCAGAAAATAAATAAAATTCTTTTGTGCATTAGTATTAAATAAGTAATTTAAAATTACCATACCTCATAGTTTTTGTTCGTTCCACTTGTTTCCCCACATGAATCCTGAATGTTATTTTAATGAAACAAAAAAATGACATTAATAAAAATCCATGTTCAGGAAATTGAGACTATAAGATTTAAAAAAATTGTTTCATTACAATTTTATTTTAGGTTAAGGTGAAATCGCCATAAATGTGTAATGTCCGTCACCCATCGCCCCTACGGTCTATTAGACCGACAATGAGATACCGGTATTAAAGACATGTCAGTTATTGATAGATACATAAAAATATGAATATTCATCAAGCAACATTACTATGTGAGTTTTCTTTTGTTGCTTTTGTTATTTAATACATTTTCATGTCTAAATAATTTAAATACTGTTGGAGAGTCCCACACTGGTGGTAGACAATGTATTTTCTTATTATATAAAATCATGGACCACCTCTACATAGTACCAATTGGTTTTATGATACAAGCCCACGATTCTTGCATGGTATCAGATCCCAAGGTTGGCCTGATCGGCACAGTGAACGTATATTCCCACTGATATACCCGTAAACCCCTTCCGTCCACGTTAGCGCAATAAATAATTCTGTTGCATGTGATTGTGCATGTTTGAGAGACTCGCATTCGTGGTTGACAAAGTATTTGTTTAGTTTATAATATCATGGGCCACCTCTACATAGTACCAATTGTTTTTATGATAGAAACCCATGATTCTTACAATTACAACATTAATTTAAATAAATAAATATCATAAATTTGAATTTTAATGAAACTCATGAAAAGAAATGATAAAATATGAATACAAAAGGTAATAACCTTTAAAAAAAGGCACCCAAAAATGGGAAGCTAAGTAACTTCAAAAACGTACCAACTAATAAAAGAGAAAAGGTATAACTCTATAAACTATTAAATTATTAAATATGTTAAAGATTAAAGTATAGAATTTCCTATCAATTAGATAGTTATATTTAAAATAGTACATGATAAATGTATAAGAACAAAAAAATAGTGGGAGCTTCCCAAAGTTCTGTTGGGAAAGAATGTACGTGAAACGAGGGTTGTTGAGCGAGATGGTGTAGTTCTTAACACGCCGAGCAGCGTTGCGGCTATCAGATCCCACTTGCTTCAGAAAATAAATTAAATTCTTTTGTGCCTTAGTATTAAATAAGTAATTTAAAATTGACATACCTCATAGTTTTTTTCGCACCACTTGTTTCCCACATGAATCCTGAATGTTATTGTAATGAAATTAAAAAATTACATTAATAAAAATCCACGTTGAGGAAATTGAGACTATAAGATTCAAAATTTTGTTTTAGGTTCAGGCACAATCGCCATAAATGTGCGATGTTTGTCATCCATCACCCCTACTGTCTATTAGACCGACAATGAGATGCCGGTGTTACAGGCATGTTAGTTATTGATAGATCTATAAAAAGATGAATCTTCATCAAGCAACATTACTGTGTGAGTTTTCTTCTGTTGCTTTTCTTATTTAATACATTTTCATGTCTAAATAATCTAAATGTTTGAGAGTCCAACACTGGTGCTAGACAATGTATTTTCTTAGTATGTAAAATTATGGACAACCTCTACATTGTACCAATTGCTTTTATAATAGAAGCCCGCGATTCTTGCATGGTATCCGGTCCCAAGGTTGGCCCGATTGGCCCACTGAATGTATATTCCCACTGATAGGCCCATAATCCCCTTATGTTCACGTTTGCGCAATAAATAATAGCGTTGCATGTGAGTGGGCATGTTTGAGAGACTCGCATTCGTGGTTGACAAAATATTTCTTTAGTTTATAATATCATGGGTCACCTCTACATAGTACAAATTATTTTTATGATAGAAACCCATGATTATTATAATTACAACATTAATTTAAATAAATAAATATCATAAATTTATAATTTAATCAAATTCGTAAAAACAAATGATAAAATATTAATACAAAAGGTAATAACCTTTAAAAATGGCACCCAAAAATAAGAAGCAAATAAACTTCATAAACGTCTCAACTAATAATAGAGAAAGGTATAACTCTATAAACTATTAAATTATTAATTATGTTAAAGATTAAATTATAGAATTTCCTGTCAATTAGATAGTTATATTTAAAATAATACTTGATAAATGTATAAGCACCAAAATGTAGTGGGAGCTTTCCAAAGTTCAGCAGGGAAAGAATGTACGTGAAACAGGAATCGTCGAACGACATGGTGTAGTTCTTAACACGCCGAACAACGTTGCCGCTATTAGATCCCACTTGATTCGGAAAATAAATAAACTTCCTCTGTGCACTAGTATTAAATAAATAATTTAAAATTGACATACCTCATAGTTTTTGTTTGCACCACTTGTTTCCCCACATGAATCCTGAATGTTATCGTAATGAAACAAAAAAATGACATTAATAAAAATCCATGTTGCAAAAATCGAAACTATAAGATTAAAAAAAGGTTAAGGCACAATCGCCATAAATGTGCGATGTCTCTCCCCATCACCCCTATTGTCTATTAGACCGACAATGAGATACCGGTGTTGCAGACATGTTAGTTATTGATAGATCCATAAGAAGATGAATCTTCATCAAGCAACATTACTATGTGAGTTTTCTTTTGTTTCTTTTCTTATTTAATACATTTTCATGTCTAAATAATTAAATTACTGTTGAGAGTCCCACGCTGGTGGTAGACAACGTATTTGCTTAGTATATAAAATCATGGACCACATCTAGATAGTACCAATTGGTTTTATGATAGAAGTCCACGATTCTTGCATCGTATCAGGTCCCAAGGTTGGCCTGATCGGCCTAGTGAACGTATATTCCCACTGATAGGCCCGTAACCCCCTTTTGTCCACGTTAGCGCAATAAATAATACAGTTGCATGTGAGTGGACATGTTTGAGGGACTCGCATTGGTGGTTGAAAAAGTCTTTGTTTATTTTATAATATCATGGGCCACATCTACGTAGAACCAATTGTTTTTATGATAGAAACCCATGATTGTTACAATTACATTATTAATTCAAATAAATAAATATCATAAATTTAAAATTTAATCAAACTCGTGAAAAGAAATGATAAAATATGAATACAAAGGGTAATAACCTTTAAAAAAGGCACCCAAAAATAAGAAGCTAATAAACTTCATAAACGTACCAACTAATGAAAGAGAAAGGATATAACTTTATAAACTATTAAATTATTAAATATGTTAAAGATTAAAGTATAAAATTTCCTATCAATTAGATAGTGTTAGAACATGACTTGAATTTGAATCCTTTTCTTTTTTGGATTTATTATTGAGCAATTCCAATTCCGTTTAGGAATAGGATTAGGCTAGTTTTATTCCACTTTGGTTTAGGATTATATAGTTTGAGAGATCTATATAAACTCTCATCAAGGTCTATTTGTAATATGCCTGAGATTTTGAAGACAATTGTTATGGTCTGAGAAAGCTCTTCTGAGTTTATTAATAAAATTCGTTTCCCTTTTGTGGACGTAGCTAACAATGTTTTAGTGAACCACGTAAAATTCTCCTTGTTGTTTTTTAATTCTTTGTTCGTTAACTGCACCTGTCATAACAAACTGATATCAGAGCTGGTGATCGGTCGAGATAATGCAAAATATGTCAGCTTTGAATGTGAAGATTGACAAATTCAATGGGAGAAATAGTTTCAGTCTTTGGCAAATCAGGATGCGTGATTTACTGAAGCAGCAAGGTTTGTGGGCGACATTGGCTATGACGGAATCCAAGAAATTGGATAAAGGTGAGACATCCAAGAAACTAGTTGAGGATGCTGACATGGAGGCTCTGGAAGAGAAGGCTTATTCGACGATTCTGTTGTGTCTAGCGGATGATGTTATCGTGGAGGTTGCAAGTGAAACAACTGCTGCTAGTCTGTGGTTAAAGTTAGAAAGTCTATATATTAAAAAATCTTTAACCAACAAGCTACTCTTGAAGCAACGTGTTTTAAGCTTGCGCATGCAGGAAGGTAAGCCTCTAAGAGATCATCTAGATCAACTAAATACTATTCTATTAGATTTGAGCAATATTGATGTTAAAATAGATGATGAAGATGCTACTTTGATTATGTTGGTTGCTTTACCTCTGTCATATGAGAATTTTGTTAATTCCTTCATTGTTGGGAAAGATAGTCTGTCTCTGGAAGAAGTTAGGTATGCTCTTCATACCAGAGAGGTTTTCCAT
>JAULKL010296975.1:0-10206 GCA_032355745.1 Rubia rechingeri
CATATAAACACCCTAATCCCTTTCTCATCACCATTCATTGCAACCGATGGCTATAACCACATCTTGCTGAAGTCTAGACAAGGTTTGATTTTAAATCCGTTCTCTCCCATTTTTTAATATCTGGTTATAATTTATTTTTTATCAAAATTTGTTGCTTTTCTTCTCAATAAAATCTTTTATTAGCTTTTTAAAATAATTGATTAGGTTTCATGTCTCTTTGGTTAGTGTTTCACATTTTTCTTAAACAAATGGATGAAATGGGGTGGATGTGGTGGGCAAAAATATGATTTATACATATATGTGTCATACGTGTTAATGGTTGGGGTATATATGATAGATAGATTTCCAATTTTGATCATTTCGCTGAATGTCGCAAACTATTCGGTCTAGTCAACAAACTTTGCAACATCGCACATTCATAATCACATGAATGTGTGATGTCGCATATGGTATTCTACTGAATCAAATTGTTAGCGACATGCTAACGAGTTCGGTCATACCATCACCTTCATTAATAAATATTTGTACATATTACTGAATACTGTATATGAAAATTTCATGCACATGTCAGTGAAGTAGAGTTCAAAACGTTTGAGGGGAAAGGAAATTGGAAAGGGTTCCTCTCGGTCCAAACAAGAGAAGGCCACTGACGCCCCTCCACCACCTAACTTTGACGACTAGTGGTTTTTCACTGAGGAAAATTAAAAGCACTACCAGTTATTTAGCAAAAGGAGGATTAAGAAGGGAAGGGATATGAAGGCCTAGGATGTTCAGCAACTCTACCTAGACGTATTCCTCGAGCCATTCAAGGCATCGGGGATGGAGGGGCTTATTTTCCTGGACACTCCTACCTATGACAACAAGGTGAAAGAGTTTTATTCAAACTTTGACTGTAGGAGTACTAGGAAATACAAGAAATGAGTGAATGGATTGGATATGCATTTGACTAGTGAAGTGATCAACGTGGTAATCGGGTGCATAATTGGTGTAGATGAGGAGAAAACCTAGTTGAAAGACTCTTGCCTCTATTGCCAGGACTCGTGGCCAAATAGGGTCCCTAAAGCCGACCAGTCCAGGGTGCTGGACCCCAACCGGATGGTGGAAAAGTATTTCAATATTCTAGTGGGCAATAATAAGACATCAAGAATGATGTTTTAGAGCTCGAGCAGAGGATGATGTACAACGTCATTGTCCAATGCCTCATTCTGTTTGGTTGAGCCTACGATCGATGGTGTCGTACCTTAGTGGAACATTACAGAGAACAAGGTTGTTGGCCCCAACTACACCCCCATCAAAGAGATGCACACTGTGGGTGTCATGTAGAAGAGTTGGACCCTCCCATTTGGCAACATAATCACTGCCCTGATAGAGAAGCATGGTGTTCCTGTCCGGTCTATGCAGAAGATTGTGCCGAGGTACTATGATGGGAACTACTTTGGCCAAAAACATTAGCACTGGGAGGTGGAGGCTTGGATTGATTGCAACATCCCCAATTCTAATCTTGATCTGACATCAATTCTCGACAATGAGGCTACTCCATAGTCCACCGCTGACCATCCTACACCTCCACTCCAGGCCCACAAACTGGTAGGAAAATTGTTGTCATATTTTGTTCATTCTTAATTATGATTTGTTACACCAATCTAATAAGAATGATATGGAATTAATTTTCATTGTGTCAGGACTTAACAAAGTGCCTGGAACATGCTCTTGAAGGGCATAGACGAGACCAAGGAATTTGTGTTGCGTTTGGAATGGAGCCCATAGAGAATCTTGGCTGAGTTAGCGGGCATGAAGGCATTTCTTAGTGGTGGAAGAAATGTGCATCCTGTGGCCCCACACATAGCTCCAAGGGGGCAAGTGAAAGATAAAGCTGAGGAGGAGTGTGGGGAAAAAGAATCTGATGCACAGGCCACTGATGAAGAATAATATTTTAGTGAGAATTTGAGGTCTCCCAACAATGGTGTCAAGGGTGTGGTTGAGGAGGATGAGGATTCAGGGTATACCGATAGCTCGACGGAGGATGATGTGGAGCTCTTTATACCCGATGTTGACCCTTGATTGCTTTTATATAATCTGTGATAGATTTATGGTAGTTGTGGATGTTGCATTTTAACAATGACGTGTGTTACATTTGTTTGGATTGGATTTGTGTTTTTAGTCAGCGTACGCTAAAATTAGATTGTGTTTTCCTCTTATTAGCTAATGGTAGAATACAATGTTATATGTCGAATGTTTTTTATATGTTCTTGGTTGTTGTAAACTTGGAATTAAGACTTGTAGTTTTTCATTCCAAGTTCTTATTTGTTTTGATAGCTGTCAATTGAGCTGCTGTTTATAGCGTGCGAAGTCACACATATGTCGATGGCTAATGTTAGGGTTGACCGATAACTTGCTGACGTATGTGCGAGTTTGCATGAATTGAATCATTTAAATAAATTTATCCATTGTCTTCGATCGACTCCCTTACCGACAGTGTATGCGACTTCAGCATCTCTGCTTTCCAAGAGCACAAGGCCCATGTGCGATGTCACTGGCTTGAGATCATTCATACCATAATGGAAATTGACTAATATGGCGACAACATCAAATATCAATGTAAATCCATCACCTATTTTTTTAAATGTTTTCTAAATCTAATATATATCTTCTTCCTCTTCTTCTTCTTTGACTTGGGATGCAGTTCAATCCACGCACCTTCCTTGTAGTCTCTCCCCAACGCTAGCTTTACCCCAATTATCTCTTCTTGGCCGACATTACTGGAGCTGGGTAGTGTTTGGTGAATAATTTCCGACATTAAAGATGGACTAACCTCTCCCAAAAATTGCCTTTTTCCTTGAATGACCACTGATTTACTAGAATCGCAATGAACATCAACATAGAACACTTGTGTAGCCTGTGAAGCAATGATGTAATGATTCCTAGTAGAATGTTTCTTTCCTAAGTCGACGAATTAAAAACCTAAGTCGTCGATCAATACACCTACATTGTTCTCCACCCATTTGCATTTGAAAATTGGTATCCTGAAATTGGTGTAGAAAAGTTCCCAAATTTCCTCAATCACCCCATAGTTGGATATGTTCCGTACACTATATTTCTATCCTTTTCCCTACTGACCTGTATTGCTTCTAAAAATATGATAGCACCACTATTTTGGCTGCAGTGTGTGTGTCACATCAATGGGTTGAGAAGGTAAACTCATTCATATCATAGCCAATGAAAGAAATCGTTGTAGCGGAGGCATAAAGGCTAACCAGTTCAAGGGTTTCATCATGACTTTCTTCGACTAGTGTTTGTCGTAATGAATCAATGGAATTGTGATTGTGTTCTGCAAGTACTTGCTTCTCCAACCAACCAGGGTGCTTCTCTTTGATAAAGAACATGTGCATATCCACGTAGGGGTAAACCACATCTGAATTGTGGAATCCATACAAGTGAACTTTCATCTACTTGGCATGGGTTAATACCCGAGTTATTCCATTTTGCAAACCTTTGCCACCCACTCTCTCTCTATGGTGCGATTTCGGTAAACCAACCGACTCTTCATTCTTCAAAAATTTTATGCTGTATCCCACCACCTCCTCGGTCACATACCTCTGCACTATACTAGCATCCGGGTGAAATTGATTTTTTCACATGACCTTTAAATATCTTCATAAACCTCTTGAAGGGATATATCCACCGAATATAAATAGGACCACAAATCAATATTTCCCGTACAACGTGAACCAACAAGGGCACTATTATTTCAAAGAATGAAGGGGGGAAATACATCTCTAACTTGCACAACACAATAAATATCTCTCCTGCAGGTCCTCCAATTTCTGACGTCTAATTTCTTTACAAAAAATTTCCTTGAAGAAGCGACACAACTGGGCATGCACTTTCTGACGTGAGTTGGCAAGATGGATCTGATCACAACTGGGAGAAATTATTGAATTATACAATGTGAATTGTGGGATTTCATAAGCCCCAATCTGAATCCCTCATAGGACACTAGATTGCTTACCCTGGATGAGTAGCCCATCAGGACATCGATACCTTTCAAGCTAGAACATATCAACTCTTTCTCTCCTTTTGAAAGTTTAACAAGATTCGGGCAAGGACGTCTTTTTCCCCTCACTACGGGAGCCAAATCAGGTCTAATTTCCATTTCGACCATATCTTTCACAAACATCACACCATCATTTGTCTTACCCGGGATATTCATAAAAGTACCAACCAAACTGTCACATGCATTATTTTCAATATGAATCACTTCCATACAGTGTTGGACGTCAAGTATCTCCCAATATTGTAGTTTTAAAAATATGGACCTCTTCTTCCAACTAGTGGCAACCTTAGGTTTCCTATTCCTCTTGCTGAAATTGTTACGTACATCTCGCAACATGTACAAGATTAATGCACCTTTTAATAGGAGAGAAGGGGGTGACAACTTTACCTTGCCATTGAATTCATCACGTTTATTCCACCACCGATGAGTTTTTGGAAGCCATATCAAGTGCCCAAGGTACACTGTCTTACTTCCATGCCTTAACTGACAATAATCTATTCCATCTAAACAAATGGGGCATGCCTTGTGACCTTTCACAGAATAGCCAGATAGGTTTCCATATCCAGGAAAGTCATTTATGGTACAAAACAATATGGCTCTAAAATCAAATAACTCTTTCTGAAACTCGTCATACATACTCATTCCATGATCCCACAGATTTTTCAAGTCATCCACCAAGGGGGTTAGGTACACATCGATATCGTTGCCCGGTTGTTTTGGACCGGAGATCATTATTGATAACACTATGTACTTCTTTTTAATGCACAACCATGGGGCAAGTTGTAAATCATTACCATCACTAGCCATGAACTATGATTGTTACTCATATTACCAAACGGGTTTATTCCACCAGTGCACAAACCAAGCCTCAAGTCTGTGGCTCATTCCCGAAGATCGAAAATGCCACATCTATCTTCTTCCACTGATCACCTTTGGCCGGATGACTTATGACTTTAGGATCAACCACTATCTGATCCGCAATCTAACTCAAATTCTTTGCATTCTCAATATTGTCAAACAATCTTCTCAATTTAGGAATAATAGGTAGATGCTAAAAAACCTTGGCAAAAACCTTCTTCGTCTGCCGATTTCCAATTTCTCCATCAACATCCACATCTGTGAAATTGAACCTTGGAGCATTTCATTTAGAGAAATCCTCCACATTCAAGTGATCTCCCCTATACAAGATACAATCATTCCGATAGGAACGTATCTTTTCATAATCCATGCCCATCAGACATAGTACCTTCTTAGCCTTATATACCGTTTCGGGGTGTCTATTGCCAACCATAAGCATTTCTTTCACCATTTTAAACAAACCAGAGAAACATATATCACTATAGCAATACTTAGCTTTCACATTCATCAACTGTAATGTAGCCTTCAATACCGTAATTCCTTCGGGATATCCATCATATAGAAGTTTCTCATTATGTGCGTAGAGGTCTGAAAGTATTTTAGGATTTCCACTGTAGTTTTTGATAATCTCCTCAACCAACACATCCATCCTATCTTTCTCGGCCTCTAATTCATTTTTAGTATGCTGATCCACATTCTCTCCATGATAAAACCAAATTTTGTATGTTGGATCAAAACCGTATATAAATAAGTGTTCCATAAAAGCAATTGCTTCTTCACGAATAGCGGTGTTCAGGCACTTCATGCTAGGACAATATATAAATGACAAATTCTCCTTCACGGTTTTCACATATGCATATTGAATGAAGTTAGCTACAAAATATTGATAACTCTCATTTGTTCAATCCTAATCAAAACAATGGGTTTTGTCCGTAGAAAGTCCTTCAACATAATAAAAAGTACACACTCTTTATTGACCTATCTTAGCAACAAAGACATCCACTTACATTCATTCGATCGATGGCTTCAATGCATATTGAAAACATATACATATACATACACACGTATATATATATGTGTGTATGTATGTATGTATGTATTAATGTTAACAAAAACATTCCTTATATTACCATACACATATATAATTGCAACCATACACAATAATGAAATGCCTTATTTCAATTAACCCATTGTTAAACACACCTCCTCAAATGAAAAGAACAAACCTATAAACTAAATTTAAGATGAAACTACAAATTTGAGGCATTAAAAAACTTACATGGTAATTAAGTAAGCACAATCAACAAGCCTATTGTCCACCTTCAACAATGTGGATTTGGTTTTTGAAGAGGATTACTCGAAGAGGGGAGAAATTTTGTGGGTATTATGATTGAATTGGGTCAATGGAACCAAACTTACAAACTAAAGCCCGGCTATTGCGACGTAGCTCTAAACCATCATATAATAATTGGTCTACCCGATCAACAGTGCAAGGTCGGTCATGCCACAAATAGCTGATATTTCTTGATCCGAAACACATTATCGACGTCACATATACGTTGGTCATACTATTTACCTCAATTTTAAAGAATATTTACCTCCATTTTAATAGAATCGATATTAAAAAAACCAATTTTTACCTCAGTTTTTTACAACTGAGGTAAATAGTATCTTTCTTTTCAAAAAAAATATCACCAATGTAAAATAACTTTTTACCTCGGTTATTTCATGTTAGCAAAAAACAAGGTAAAGGGGGTGAAGTAATAGGTCATTTTTCTTGTAGTGTGTGAGACCGGCTCATGGTAAGATCAAGGGTTACCGAAAATATAAAGTAAAGAAAAATGAGAAAGTCTCAGGAAAGGCGGCCTGTCCATAAGCTTATTGACAGGCTAGGAACTGATTTGCGAAATGGGGTTCAGATTGTAATTAATTAGAAATTAGGGTCCTTTTACAGCAGTTATTCAAATTACCTTTCTTTTCCACTTTTTCTCTCTCAGTTTACTTTTTGTTTTCTCTCTCCCTTTTTCTTTGCTTTTCGCCATTGTTCTTCTGCAATTTTCTCGTCGTTTCTTCACCAAATTCATCGTTGTATTCTCCATTTTCTTCGGTGTTCAACTTCCTCGCAATCTTGACTTCATTTTCCACGTCCTCTTCTTTGTCAGGGATTGAAATTAGTAATTTTTTTTCTTCTGTGTTTTGACGATTCTAGGTTTCAATAATTGACCGATGTTCATATTTTTTGTTTAATAATCATTCATCGGTCCAATTTAACGTATTTGTTGCTTATTTGTTGTAGTCTATGAGTAGGGCGAAGGGTAAAGTAGGAGTTTTCATCCTAAAGCAGGTGATGATATCACGAAGGGAAAAAAGGACATTTCCACTAAGCCGGAGAAGTTGACACATCCTTGTCTTTCTCTAAGTTTTTTTTTTCTTTGTTTTTCTTTATGAATATTTGGATTTTTGTGCATTTTATTTCTTGTTGTGTGCATATGTGTGTTTTTTCAGTCTTGTTGTTGTTGGCTTTTTTAGAGTCTGCTTATTTTTTTTTGATTTGTAAGTCAGATCTGCAGGTTTTGAGTCTTGTTTACAACGTACATTTATTTGTTGTAGAAGTTGTATGTGTTAGTATAACATATGTATTACTTAGTTACTCTGTTTTTTAATTTTTACTGTATGATAGCTACTGGTTGTTATAATGTGCATTAGTTTAGTTATGTTGTGCATATGTTTGGAAAAACTATGAAATTTTTTTCATACTTTTATTATTCTTCTTTTGTAGCATGTATTTATTTCATTAGAAATTGCATATGTTATTTGTGGTTACACTGTGTGTGTCTCAGATTATATTGCTTATTGACTGTTAGTTTATAAAGTTTTTCATATGTTTTAATGTAAGAGATATATAATAGCTAATGATTGATATAGTGTGCATTATTTTAATTATGTCGTGCCTATGTTTTTTTAAAAAAAACTATGAAACTGTTGCTTGTACTTTTATTCTTCTGATTTGATAGCATGTATTTATTTCATTAGAAGTTTCATATGTTAGTATAATTTATGCATTAGTTAGTTACATTGTGTGTGTATTATTCTCATTTGATAGCATGTATTTATTTCATTACAAGATGCATATGTTAGTATACTTTATGCATTAGTTAGTTATACTCTGTGTGTGTGTGTGTGTGTCTTTGATTATATTGCTTATTGTCTGTCATTAAATAATTTATTGTTCCTGACTGTGTATATGATTTTTTTAGCTTTTCCTGAAGGAGTTAAAGGCATATTTTAAAATGCTGAACCTTAAGTAGTTTAAGGTGATTGCAATTTTTCTGTATTACTTTTATTTACATATTTATTTTGAGTTGTTATATATCTTAAATGTGTAATGGTGTTTAGATGTTGTGGCACCTGTGAGGAAATCCAAAATGAAGGATGGACCTTCAGTTCAAACTGAGCTGAAGAAGATTTAGCAGCCATACGCTTCTGGAAGCTATTTTATTTTCTTTATATTTTGTATTTTATTTATTTTATTATGTCTATTTTTTCTGTAATGGGCTTATACTGTTTGTGCTTTTGTTTTGTTGTATAGTTTCTTTATTGGAACATAGGTCTGCGAGGATCGGTGATGCTGTTACCACAGAGGTCTCTGTTGCTGCTACTTCTAAGGAGCAGAAGAAGAAAAGGTTGAAAGTTACTGTGCAGAAATTACAGTCTTGTGAAGGTGGATCAACCCAAAAAATTAAAGAATTTGACTATGAAAACATACTGAGTGATGTAGTTCGAACGAGTAGAGAGGCAGCTGGTGTTGATAAGGCTGGGGGTTTAGTGGCTGTTGAGGCTGGGGGTTCAGTGGCTAGTGTGGTGGTTGGTGAGGCTGGGGGTTCTTTTGTAGCTGGGGTAGTGAGAGAAGCTGTTTCGGATGTTTTGGATTCAATATATGAAAATTTTAGTGCTAATGGTGGAGGGGTTAGGTCTGTTGAAGGGTCTGCTAAAGTTTTTTGGTCTGAGGTTTTTAGGTCTGTTGATAGTGTAGGCTCAGGTGGTGTTGAAGGTTTTTCTGGTGGTGTTAAGGGTGTTGAGGGGGTGGATTTTTCTGAAGAAATTGATGCTGAAGTTTATGCATTTTTTTAGGATTGTGTTGATGATTTGAATATAATAAAGGAATGAGAGTGAATCTGTTAGGGAGGAAGCTGTAACTACTGTTGTTATTGATTTTGAAGGACAAAAAAAGAAAATGTTCCCAGCTGCTAAGAAAAGGAAGGCAGTGTCTCAAAGTCTGAAGCAGAAGTCCCCCGCTATGAAGTCAAACAAGAAGGGGAAGGAAGTAGTTGGGAAGTCGGCAGTTGGTGAGTTGAAGAATAAGGCAAAGGAAGTTTTTGAGAAGAAGAGAAAGCAAGATGATTCTAAGTCTAGTGAGAAACTGAAGGCGAACTCGAAGGAGACAGGTGTTGAAGTTGGTAAAAAAAATCTGGTGTGAAGTGGAAAGCAGATAGTTTGGTTGGTAGAGCATTGGCTTCAGGGAAAATTATATCTGTTGGCGAAGGTGATGTTGCTGATGGAAGACCTGCCAAACAACAGCGTAATCATTTGAAGAAGCAGGTTGTTGAGCGTGTTGATGAGGAAGGTAACCCGTAAATATTTTTTTCTTTTTTGTTCTCAGTATTCTTTGATTATGTTACATCATGTATTTGTTTCATAAAATGTTACATATGTTGATATTTAGGTGACATTTGTTATTTATACTTTGTATATCTTCAATCTTGTTTTATTTTCTTACATGTTGATAAGAAATGTATTTATTTGTATACATGTTGCATATGTTAATATTCATAGTTTATTTGTTACTAATGCCTATCTAACTCTTTTTTTTTCAAAAAGGGATTTTCTTCAGTGTTATCTTAGAAATTGTATTTATTTGCTTAAATGTTGCATATATTAATATTCATGTTGTACTAGATGCTGAATTTATTAGTAACTTTTGAAGCCGTGTATGATTAATATTTTCATATTCAATTTTTTATTTTAGGTTTGCAAAGAAATTTTCTAGTGGTTGTTGTCCTTCAAAGTTGAAGTCCTTAATCGGTTCCCTCACCCCTAACTGGAACAAAGATGTTGAATAAATTGGTTTTGGTGGTCTTCTTCATTTTGATATTTCATATATCCCTGTCAGAATCATCCCATGGGTGCTTGAGAGGTTTGATCTTGTGGGGTTTGTCCATGAAATACCCCTGATGATGCATATACCATTTATGCATTCCTAGGGTTCCGCGTTGTCCCGTGGGGCTTGTGAAGAA
>JAULKL010297072.1:0-10203 GCA_032355745.1 Rubia rechingeri
GGCTGACAGAATTCTGGCGGTGGTGGTGGGCTGAGGAAAAATTTGTCCTAACACTTGTATATATTAGGTCAAAGGGCATTTTAGTTTTTTTACATGTGGTCAATGTAGGTCAATGCTGGAAATGGTGTCTTAAGGTTATATTGGTATTTTCATCAACTGTGTAGGGTTATTTTTGTACTAAAAACTATCTGAGGGTTAATTGGCACTTACTCAAGTAGGTATGGTTATATTTGTATATATCTCATTATGTAAAATGATAAGTAATATTCACTTAATACCATCAGCACCAATATAAGCACAATCTAAATCTAACACATGGCACCGACAACACAAACACACGAAACTAGATGTGGTAAAAGGGTGAGTTCGTGAACTCCTATGAACACAACGGAATTATACAGGCCTGTCACTAGAGAAGAAGCCTTAAACAAATATCAATTAAAAGCGGTTCTTGAGGAACCACATTTAATGGACATCAATTAAAGGTGGTTTTATTGTAGAATCGTCTTTAAGGGACTACCTTTAATAATTTATATGGCCCAAATAATTAAAACTAGGGTTTTCTTCAATCCTTAACCCCTTTCTTGTCTCTCCAGCAAGTGCGCCCTCTCCTCTCATTTTTGCATCATTTCACTCCAAACCTAGCAGCGACGCCGTTCCCTTTCTTCTCATTTTCTTTTGCTGATATTCCATTTTCTCACTTTGCCACCTCCTCATTATCCCCTTTTCCACTGTACGTCGCCACCATCCGTCACCATCCGCCTTTCCGCCTCTGCCTCCGCCTCCGTCGCAACTTTACACCTCCATAGATGTTATCACTAATGTACCCATCTCCAATTTTGCTATTTGAGGTTTGAGATTCTATGTTGAACGTGTATTGTTTTTGTGATTGGATTTAGGTTCTATATTAGAACTAGCATTCCATTTTTGTGTTGTTTTTATTGCTATGAAGTTTTTTTCGCTGTTGGAAATATCATTTTTCTTTAAATCCTCTAACACATGTTCTGAATTCAAAACTGAATTCGGATCTGATTATGCACAATCAAAGGCGGAGCCACAGAAGACAGCCTTGCGTGGTATGAAGGAACCGCCTTTAATTACCATGTTTTTCACTAGTGTGTGGAAAAAGCCCGATGATGATAGAGGTTTTAAAAAAAGTGTGGTAGAATCATGTAAAATGATAAGTTAATATTTACTTACTGCTATCAGCACCAGTATCAGCACCATCTGAATTCGACACACAGCTCCGGAAACACAAACACGTGGAACTTGCAAGGTCAGAATCTTCTTTGCTTGTCTCCTCTAAATGCGATGAAAGGCTGAGTTTGTTATCTCCTGTGAACTCAACGGAATTATACGAACCAGTGGAAATAGCCAGATGATGACTGAGGTTTAAAGAAAGTCTGGTAGAATTATAAAAAATGATAAGTAATATTTACTTACTGCCATCAGCACCAATATCAGCACCATTTGATTCTAGCACACAGCATCGGCAACAAAAACACACTGAACTTGCAAGATCTGAAACTTCTTCGCCTATTTCATCTGGATGCGCCGGAATACTGAGTTCGTGATCTCCTGTGAACTCAATTGAATTATACGAACCTGTGGATATAGACAAATGATGATTTAGTCTAAAACAAAGCATGGCTGAAGTATGTAAAATGATATGTAATAGCACTATCAACACCAACATAGGTGTCATTGGAATCTAACTCACGGCATCGACTGCATGAACACACAGAATCAGCAGGGCCTGGGACATCGAAATCAGTGGGGGTGAGGATCCCATAGCTGGAAACACGACCCTTGGAGAGGCAGTAGCAGCACCACCATTGGAGCTAGAAGAGATAGAAATGTCAAGGTTTACCGAAGAGCTAGAAGAAGAGCATCATATAAAAGTAGAACAACTTTCAACAATAAAAAAATATTATATGAAAAACTAAAATAATATGGCCTCAAGATAGTCCACGTAGTAGTGTTTGAGCCCTAATAAAATAAATTCACGAAATTAAATAGATAGAAAAACAATATAAAATTTTGGACATTTTTTTAAACATAATATAAAGGAATAGGAGACCATAATAATAAATGAGTGCAAAGAATAAAAATATATTTTAACTCATATTTATTACCACCTTATTAGTATAGCTCTGTAGTTATTTTAAAGTATATGCTAATTACATTAGAAGGAAAATTCTTTTCTTTTTTGAAAATGGAAGGAAAATTCATTTAAATAGCGTAACAAGAATGAAAAATTTTAACCTATTAATAGTACTTCAATAAAACTATTAATATTAATGCCAAAGTACACTAATATTGTATGTCCGGTTGTCAAATAAAAGTCCAGGTGTCAATTGCATTTGACCATTAGTTCGCTCAATAACAGTGTAAAGCTTTCTTCTTCTTCTTTTTAAACAGTGGAAAACTAAAATATCTGGTAGTTCATACTTTGTCAGTTAACTCTTCTATTATCTAATCAATTTATTATCCCATTGATAAAAATTCCGGACCTATATGACCTCAACGAGATCGTACACATTAATAAATTGTCCCAATAAGTTCATACCTTTCTTTACAAACCTTAAACTTGTGAATTTTTTTAAAGAAATAGCAAAATCAAAAAATAGAATAACGTTAATCTAATAGATATGAAAATTTATTGATCTTGATATTTATAATTTTCCAACATGACAATATATATTTTATATCCATAGTCAAATTTAACGTGCCAGTCATAAATGATTTTACTTATTACCTACAACGAATGACAGAAAGAACTATCTGCCCCAGGAACACAGATTTTAGGTAGATTCTTGAGTAAAAAAAATATGATATCTGGATTCTAAAAATTGGATGTGGAAGAAAAATGAAATTTGCAAAATCCATTGTAGTTTTGTAATCATAATCACATTACATTTATGATAGACGTACTACTATCCAACCTAAAGAAATGTTTTATTTCTTTTAATCAACCACATATCATAGAAAGGAAATCAAAAACACAAATCTTTTAGCAGGTATGACAATTCTATATTCCGCAAAAAAAATGAATCCTAAAAATCGGATGTGGAAGACAAGATCTGAACAAAGTTAATTTTTTTAACAAATCTAAAGTATGCTCTAATGAATGATAGCATGAGGAATATTATTGAATGGGGGCGTTATTAACAAATCTCTTTTTTATGGAATTAAACCTATCATTCTGTTCGTATGGAAAGAGGTGATCAGCAAACAAGTTAAACATACATTCAGTATAATGGAAGTGTTCAGAACTTACCAAATTTTTGCTCCAACGATGAACGGACTTGTTGAGGAACGATGGCACCTCTACTTCAGAGTCCAGATGAAGAATAAAATGGAACTTGTTTATAATCTGAAAATTTCACCTTTTCTCTTAACGAAATCTTTTGTATTTAATGCTATGTGACATTTTTATTTTTCAATTAGTGATCTATCCAAAAAAAATTCACCTTATATAGCTCCCAACAAAATCTCATTTACATCTTTATTTTCCCAATGACTTGCGATGGTGGTTGGGTTGAAGCCCACAATCTATACCGAGGTCCATGCGATTGTATTCTAATGTTGCCACTGGGTCAAAAGGTTAAGGTAAAAGGAATAGCTCCAATTCCAAATCTACCTATGGAACACGTACCTTTATACCAAGTATAAATATGGAATATATGGTAATTCAATTAAGATAAGACAAATATCTCTAACTGGAATTTGCATAGTTATCCCTACGCGATAGGGAGAACTTCTAGGGATCAACCCCTATAAATATCACGGTATTACTCCTGTATATTCATTCTATTATAATAATTAGAGCAAATACTTTTGTTCTGACTTTACCATCGAAGAGCCTTTCCCTACACACCCCTGGACTTCAACGCTCAATAAAAAATTTCAACCAGTACAATGATCTTTTATGCATATCAATTGGCATGCCTGTGGGATCTGATTGTTAACAACCATACACCTTGTTCAATGGCGCCCTCGCAAAGAACTTTGCGTAAAGTCACAAAGCTGCCTCTAACTGTGCTGACACGGGAGAGTCATTTCATGAGACTACCACTCAACTACCGAGAGTTAATTCACAAATAACGATTGATCCCTAGCTAGGAGTTGATCCACCATCAACAGCTGCTCCCTCACCCGCGGTTGATCTATTGCCGACAGTTGGTCCAGTGGATACAACAATACCCTCTACCAATCCAGTTGTGACAAAAAGAATGAATGTACCTGACGCTCAGGAATCCGGAGACCATAGGGATGGATTTATGGCACCACTCAATTTTGAAGAACATTCCGTAGGACAAGAATTCATCAACCAAAATTTACCAGACTTTGATAGGTTCATGCCATAACTGCGTAATTTTGTATCCGAGGGAAGACCAGCAACGGTCTTGGCGAGGTGGTGCGATCCCTCGCTTGTCCCAGAATTATAACATCAACTACATCACAACCTTCTCCATAGATGGGATGCGATTTATCGTCCCATTAAGCATAAAGAAGCACCAAACCTCACATAGATGAGGACACAGAGGCATGTGCAGATGCCATTGCAGAAGCAAGCACGTGTACTTACTATGGTATCATGCATGGAAGATACCCGTGTAGGCACCGGCACAGATTCTGTTGCCGCTACATCTGTGAATGCAGATACAAATTTTTTTCAATGCAAGAATTTGTGCATTTTTTTGTTACGGCCTAAAAATGAGTATTTGGACTATAATGGGATCAAAAAGATTAATATAAATGAAATAGCTATAAAAGATTATAAAATGTGAAAAATATAAATTATTTTTTAATATTTAGCCCATGCTTGACAATTGTCGGTTTTACCGTCAATGTAAAAAAATCACCAAATATTTATAATGACTTTTTAATGGAATGAGGAAAAAACAAACAAAATTATAATTTCCAATATTTTACAAATAAA
The DNA here is from genome assembly GCA_032355745.1 of Rubia rechingeri. Lineage (NCBI taxonomy): Eukaryota > Viridiplantae > Streptophyta > Magnoliopsida > Gentianales > Rubiaceae > Rubia > Rubia rechingeri. The sequence continues at coordinate 4,946 of JAULKL010297072.1, forward strand.
TAGATAGAAAAATATATATATAATTTTGGATATTTTTATTGTAAGGGAAGGTTTCCTGTTAGATCGATCAATATTACATCAATCATAAAAGAAATATCATTTTAAAAAATTTTAAGGTTGAATTATAATTAATTATATGTGGAAATTCATTTTAAAAGGTATTCATAATTATGTGTACCACATTGCAATACACACACACACACACACACACATATATATATATATCAAATCACCCCATTAGTCATACTAATTATAAAATAACCCCATCAAACGATTAATCGGTCTAATTAACAAGACTTCATGTTTTTATAAACATAATATATTTTTTATAGATAAGAGACCATAACAATAAATGATTGTATAAAATTAACCAACAATACATTTTAACTCATATTTATCACCACTATATATATATACTAGGTTTGCTTGCTCGCGCGTAATTATTGTGTTTTCCAAAACTACTTGTTGTATATTCCATCCTTACTGTAGCCTCGTCGGGGACATGCATTGCCAATGACGTTGTGGGGAATCGAGGAACCCTACCGAAAGTGTACCTGCGACTGCTCCACTCTCTTCTTCTTCTTCTTCTTCCTTTTGTGAGAGCCGAATGAGTCGTCATAATGTTATGTTTAATTATTGTATTGGTTATTCTAATGGGCACGAGCAGAAAAGACACGAAACTTATAATATCTCAAAGCCGCATCTTTTCCAATAACTTCGAAGGCTCCAGTGCCACAAGAAAGTGTTCTGGAATCGCTTTAGCTAAAAAAGTATACACTAAGATACATGACAGAAAGCTACATCTAAGCAAAAAAAAAGAGCTGCTCTTCCTCCTCTGCTTTTCCTTGCTTCCATCAATTCCTATGAGAGCATTTCACCAATTAGTATATGAAAACAAAAGTACATAAATGTTAACCACTGTTGTTGTCCCTTAATCAGAATATACTTTCGTTTAGGTACTCCCTCAATTTGAAATTTCGTTTTCTCTTGTTTATACATTCAAAATATAAACTTTTCATAATGTTTTGATGCACGAAACTATGGACATTGATGCATCATCACGTATTTACAAATGACAAAGATTGAGAAAGCATCACCTGACAAGTTCTTCAAAGAAATACTTCCTTATGGATGTAAAGACAGTGAACAATCAAGTCCAACAATTGACTAACCTGCAATTCAATAAAGATTTCAACTTTCAAAATCCTCATTTCATACCAAAGGTCAACAAATCCCGAAACTCTTAAACAACATGTTCAAAAAAATTAAAAGGAATTCATTCAAACAAAATGCCCTCAATAATATCCAAGAAATACTGTTATTCTACTTCAATAGCATCACTTACCGAATACAAGAACAATACTCATATAACTCACAATACCTCTAAACATCAAATTCTTAGACCCAAATTGTTCATATCCCATTAAAATTCAAAACCCCAACATCTTCAAACACACATAAATAAAGTATTCATCCTAAAATACTCCAAATTCAAAATGGAAAAAAAAACTAATAGAATTTAGGTGGAAGATGAATATGATAAAAAAAGGAACCACTTCCTTCCTGGATCATTTTCCTTCACCAAAAGCTGATGCATCATAAACACTTACAACTCACAACATATGTATAGCTAATTCAATCAAACAAGTTGAAACAGAGTGAAACATGGCCAGTAAGTTTGTTGGTTAGCATGTCCAACATTATCACTTCACTTTTATTTTGGTTTGGTTACAACATTCCTAACATTATAACTGCAATGCAATCAAGGGCAATGCTATTATTTGGATAAAATGGTAGTCAAATTATCACCTTCGGACCTATGGTAACTCTAACATCCTCAATAACATATTCAACGTCCTTAAGCATCAAAGATCTAATCTCGACGCTGAATTTAATATCTTTAGATGCATAGTATCTACACCATCCCAGCCTACTATTAGCTGCAAATCATCAAAACCCCATCATCACTAAAATAGTGAAATTAATAAAAATTCATACCAAAATCAAGAAAAGAAAAAAGAAGAAGCAAATCACAAAACCTGTGCATTGCATTTTTCAGCAAGCCTGCTGTAAACAAATCAAAACCCAATTTTAATTAATCAAGTATGGTAGTGTGGAACATGGCGTAGGTGTAGAGCCAAAGAGCGTAAGAGGAATCCAGGGCCAGTGATGTCTCGCGGTCGCAGAAGTCTCGCGGTGGCCAGCCAATGATGCAGCAGTGATGAAGAAATGGCTGAAGCATGATGAGGAAGGGTGGTAGGAAGTAGTAGAATAAGAGAAGGAAAGAACTACAGAAGGGCTGTAATAATTGCAAAGAAATATAAAGGAAGAAGAAAAGAGTTAACAGAGAGAGGAGCGAAAATGAAGGAACGTGAAAAAAATAAAAAAATGCAACGAAGAAAATCATTGTTCATCTCGACATCCCCTCTTTTAATACATGGAGATATATATTATTTTTTTGAACTAACACTAAGAGCGATAGGTTTGTTTAATACGAACCCCACTCCCTTATTGTAAAAAAAATTACGTACATTAGTTGTTTTACATACAGAGGGGCAATAGGATTGCCTAATCCAAAAGGTACTAAACTAGGTATGTTACATTTACAAAATATTAGAAAAATATGTGTTTACAAAGGTTGTAATCTCCAACCCTTATATTAATTACAATCATTGGCGGGCCATCTTCTTCTTGTATGTAGTCAAAATATTTCCTATTGTACAAAAGAGGAGAAAAACTTCTATACATTCTTGACATAAACCAAGTAGTGGTTTTTTAAAAAAAAAATGTTGATGCAGCCTATGAAAACTGGAATTGGAGACGTAGTCAGGGATACAAATGGATGCCTAGTTTCAACCTTTACCCAATTTTGCCCGCCTTAAATAACCTGCAGGCTGAGATAATGGCTATCAAACGTGGAGTTCAACATTCTTCGTATCTTCATTTGAATGAATTTGTCATGGAATTTGATTGTAATGTGGCACTGAGGAGATGTAAAAATCTAGGAACTGCCTCATGGAAGTTTTACTCTGATCTTTTCAAACTAGGCAAATTCAACATTAACTTTGTCTACAAGGAATATGATCAAGCTGCAGATCAGCTCTCAAAGCATACTTTTAATTCTCAACTTAAAGATGCATTTGCTTTATCTGAAATGTCTTAAAATTAAGAAGAACCTTAACCCCTGATGCTACCTCCACCCTTCGATTAAAATTGCCTAGAACATTCCACTGTTTCCACTCAAGCATTGCACCAACACCATGTATCAACCGACCTGAACAAACAAGTTTGAAGGGCCTAATGACTCTCTAATGCTTCTGTAAAGCATATCACCACCCTATATATGGCTTAGTAGTTATTTCGAAGTATATGCATATTAAAATTGTTAGAAATATTCCTGTAAACGACATAACATGAATTGAATTAATTATACTCCAATAAAAAATAATTTAATACCAATAATGATCAATAAAAATAAAAAATAACCCTTTTATATTAATAAAATATTATTAATTAATTCCTTTGCCAATTGAACCCCATGAATACTTTTATAAAAGGTAAACCAGTCCTTACTATTATTCAACCTTCGAAGTTAATATCCAAAGAGCAAACCAACACTAAATTTTTGTCTATCCCTACTACTCACCTCATTAAAACCCACAATCACAGTCATACCCTGAGGATGAAGTTAATCCAGAGCAACACCATAAGACTCCAATACGCTCAAAACAAAATCCATAATGGGTAGGGTTTAACCCATACAAAAATGGTGTTCATACACCAAAAATTAATCACTAGGAGGACACCATACTCTCTCCCCTATGCTCGGTATCCTAATCTCGTAATCTTTTAAGAAGGAGCGCAAATCCTTCAAAGCGATTATGTCATTTTCAGTCGTAACACTTTGGCCAACCTCAATCACTTGTCTACCTCCTTCTCCCTCTGCATCATTCCCCATGACGTTACCCTCATCCTGAACCTGCCAACACTATGAGAACCCTTATAGCTACACTTACTTACATTAGGTTTAGTTGTAGAAGACGAGGACTCTGTGTGGACAACTACCATGGTCCTGAAATAGAAATTTTAGGGAGAATAATTTACCTTCTCAAAATGAGCTCTCACAAATAAGTTTTACTGGCTTTTGAAAATGCTAAGAACACCTACCAATAAAGAAAGAAAGATCGTGAATTCGTCCAAAGGACGATTGTTTTTATAGAGTTATCAGGGATTACAAATGGATAAAATTACTTTACTGAAATGAGTACCATTTCGATGCAATCAATTACTTGTGTTAGTTTAAAACAAAACTGTCACACGTCAATATAGGAAAACACGCTTCGTAATAATTACTCAAAATAGATTTTTATTTATACAACAATTATTCCCTTATTTTTTGTGACATTACTAACTTACTCCCGACATTTAGGGTATTTTAAACGGTTACATAAACTTTGCACTTCATTACATTTATGATCAAAACAATTTCAAGTTCTTTCAAACTATTTGTGTTAGATGTTAGACTATTAAGTATTCATCTTTATATTTTATAATAATCATTTGATATTAGTTGTTCCATCGATCAATTTATTTAATTGTTTGTGTTAGTTGTTAGACTATTAAAATTTATATTTGATTATTTGTATATGACCCATCTAGTCCAAGTCAAGACTAAGCAGTAAAGCAGTAACTTTGTCAAGACAGATCAGTTTGTTGAACACGCACCTTCCAATTAGACGGTTTTTCCCCAAACTAACCAATCTGTAATAGTGGAAAGACGCTACTTGCCATAGAGCCCCTGCCACACCATGGCTTAGGAGAGGGGATTGAAACACACGAGCCATGACATACGATCTGGGCTCTATAAATACAGACAGAAAACATTGGACAAGGGGAAATATTTTTAACAGAGAAAAAACAATAAAGAAGAGGAACACTAATTTGAGCATCAAAACTTCCTCCCTGGGGACTTTTGCAGGTGCTTTAGCATCATGGACTCGCTGATACGATGTCAAAAATATCATTTATTATAGTTTTCTTAATTTAGTATTTTTAGGAGAGCAACACTATACTCTCTTTCCCACTGGATTTTTTTAATGAGGTAGTGTGCTCATATTTAGAATTAATTTTGAAATATTGTAATTTAGGAGTTTTGATTAGATTAGAATTAGATTTAGTAATATTAGATAAGGTAATATTCTTCAAGGTTACTTGAAGAAGAATTCGAGTAGATTACCATTTATTTTAGGAGTTCTAGT
>JAULKL010297361.1:0-10186 GCA_032355745.1 Rubia rechingeri
GATTATGGCATAGGTTACTTCAGCGTTGTAGAGCCTAGTACTCGAACATTGGCTCGAGACAACTATCTCTAAAGAAATAAAAAAAATAGCCCTGTAACTTCAGGAGAAAGGGTGCCTTCTCACAACGGGAGTCACAGTGACCAGGCTTGGGCAACTATTTACTAGAAACACAGGTTTCAACAAAGTTGTAAGACCATGTATGGGGTGACAATACGATCTCAAATAGTATTTCGAGCGACCATACTTGAGGGTTTTGAAGTGTGTAACTCGAACCGCGGTCTTGCGGCCAAGTGGTTTCGTTATGTTGTTTTTAGAGGCGTGTCTTGTTGGCCATCTACATGCTCATAATTAGTTGATTAAATTTCCCCTTTTCCAGTCTATTGTTATTTATCCTTATGGCAATTGTCTCTATGGGAATATTAGTATGAATTTTTTACTACGTCGTATAGCTTATTTGTTTGTTCTGGTATGGTTTTTTGGAGGTATTTGACACGAAGTGAACTACATTGGTTGGGGCACTATGACTTCATTTGGTAAAGGAAAAACTGCTCATTTGCTTAGCAATCCTACCTTTATCGTTGATCGTGTGACCCGTAAGTACTTGGCGCTATGTACTTGTTCTTAGCGGGAATCTACTTTATAACATATTCGTACTACAAGCTTTTATTAATCTTACAATGACTTCATTAATGTTTAAAAAACAATCAAAAATCAATTTAACATAGTTTATATTATAAAACAAATATTTATTTTAGAAAAAATCTTTTCATAACTAGCAGCGATGGAAATACCAACTACTCCGTATTAATTAGCATTTAGAGAAAGAAAATCACAATTTAATAGGCAAACATTTTTATCCGAGCAAATAGATTTTAGTAATCTACATATGGATAATCTTGAACTATTTCAACCGAATATCAAAAAATAAAATTAGAAAAATCTCCTACTACAGTAGATTATGTAAATCCGTCATTAAGTCAGGCCGTTACAGTAAAGTATCAGTCTCCCTATAAGTAGCTCTGATTAACTCAAACAAAACATCCCTTTTATTTTCATTTTTTTGGTTCGATATTTGTTTGTTTAATTTTCTAATTTCTTGTTTTTCTAACATGGTTTCTCCTAACAAAGTAATTGTTCCAAACAGAAGAGAAACTCATTTACCTGTTGGGTTTCGATTTCATCCTTTGGATGGGGAACTTATAAATTTCCTAAAAGAAAAGATTATCAATGAAGAAAGGTTTTCAGATCTCATTCCCACAATTGATAATCTATACCGATTTCGCCCTGAAGATATTCCATTAGGTATGTTGTTTGTCATGGATCTAAGATTATATATGTATTTTTAAAACTTTTTATTCCATAAAGTACATCTGAATTTAAAAAAATAATTCATTCTTTTATTGAGTTTTGACAGTCATTTTCTGGAAAAAAATCGTTCAAAAAATTGTATTTCTCTAAGAAAAAATTCAATCCATACCATTTAGTTTCGATTAAAATGGGGTAAAAATGATGCACATATAGTAGTAACATATACGGAAAAAATGGTTTCACATATGCAATTAATAGTCATCATTCCATTGGATTTGCAAACTTTATATTATAAAATTTTAGTTGTTTTAAAATTTATATTTTATAATTTTAAATTTTTTTAGTATTGCACATTAATAAGCAAGCACGTCAAGTAAACATTAATTATACATAATTTTACTTATTTTATTGCAGATGAATATAAGCATTCGAGTCACACAACTGAGCGCTCTACAGATCGCCAGTGGATATTTTTCAGTAACAGGTCTCTAGCAACTCAGAACAATCTTTCAACTGGAAATGGCTATTGGCAACCTGAAGAATCAGTCACTGAAATCAAAGAGCAACAAACAATAATTGGCTTTAAACAAGTCATTCACTTTTACAAGGGGATCTCTCCTCAGGGGCGAAAGAGTAATTGGTCAGTGTATGAATACCGCCTTAATCCTGAGGATCCAGATGTTGCTAATATGGATGATAACACCATAGATAAGGTAATTAGTCAATTAATCCTTAATCTATACCTACAAATAATGAAATAAATATATACTTTTAAAATTTTTATATTCAATATATATATATGCATGTAATGTAGATTATTGATGGTATTTTAGTCTGATGGAGAATTTTTATTGTTTTATTAGGTGAAAAATATGGTTGCTTGCAAGATTATCAGAAGAGGAAGATCTGTAAGGATATGAAAATGATGGTAATTCTCATGGAATCAGTATGCACAAGAGGCTCATATTCCAGCTGCTTAAGTCTACTCTATGTTATGATATGATCATAAGAGAGTATTATCGATTTCAATGTGTTTTTAATAATTTTGTTATGTTAGTTTATTGGTATCTATGAATATGCTTTATGATTATATTATCGACAGAGAAAATGTATGGGATATTTTTATCTTTCAAAGTTAAAAGTTTGAATATTATATATATTTCTCTTCTTGCAATATGTTCTTTAATTTATGTACGTGGTAAGATTATCTTTTGAATAAATTCGATATTTATTTTTGTTACACTGTGCTTATATATATGAACTCCCCATACTCTATTAATTAACAAAGGGAGCCATTTTTGTAGAATTGGATCACAATATCAACACCCATACAAGTGAGAAAATTGCAATTTATACTCAAAACCATCAGTCAAAGCCTCAAATTTTGAGTGAACCCAATTTATTTATTTTTAAAATTTAAAATCACAGTATGGTGGGGGAAGATTCATCTGGTTCCCCAAGTCTTCAAGAAAACCTTACAAAGATCTCAATAAGCACTTGAAAAACAATGTTCAATGTTAAGAAATAGCTTGTGACACAATAAGCTTTTGTACTTAGTATCCTTTAGGCTTATATGTACTTAGCATTCAAGAGTGTACAAAGCTGTGTTGTAATTTAGATGCTGCTAGTCCCTCTTGGATTGCTAACAGTTTAGTTTTAAGGACAAAATGACCCTCAATATATTACAACCAACAAGTATGGAATGTCCTTTATGATTTCTTAGCAATTAACCTGTGTTTGCTTTGTGAGTTTTGAATGATCTATAAATCCAATCAATCTTTTGTCTTGTTCATTCCTTAGAGAGGGTGTCAAACCCTTGCTTACTAGTGACGGAGAAATAAGAAGGGGAAAATTGAGTTCCAACAACAATGGTACAAGCGCTTCGGAGAATCTCTGAAAAATGGAAGTTAAGGGATGAATAGATTAACTTGAGTGAATGCATACAAGTAAGGAGAAATTTCTGAATTTGTGCTTAAACTGGAGGAAGAAACTGGGATGAGAATGACTTGAGGCACATGTATATATATGTATGGGGAAATGTTTAACGAAGTGAAATTTCAGTAATAAAATGCTAGTTTCTGTTAAACCATGCTAGATTCTTTTGTTTGACTTATTTTTGCATGCTAAACCCCATTATATTTCTTACCATATGACTCATTCCTTTGCTCCTAATAGAAGTATAATTGTTTAGGCAAGCTCTCATATAACATCCCCCTCTTCTTTTAACCTTTCATGGATTATCACTTGCTCCTTTGTGTCCACGTCTACTTTGGGTGGTGTATATAAGGTTGGTGGAAAAGGAAAGGAAAACAAGAACCGCAATGTGTGCTATTCATTTAAGAACTGATAATCAATGCTAATGTGAAGAATTTTGTTGCTTTTTACTTGGATTTTCCAACCTTTTATTGAGGCATTGGTTATGGAATTCGTCACAGGTAGATAGTATCTCTGGAAGTCTTGATACTGCTTTCTCATCAGTAGTTTTTGTCCATTTCGTTCAAAATTTTAGCTAGTATTTATGCCTCGATTGGTAGGATTAAGAGGATAACCAGCCTAAGAAGGTGCGTGGGGGAATTAGCTTGTTGATGATTTGTTAGTTACTCGTATTTTCTGGTTACTCAGCAACTGTCATGCTCTGTAAGACTGCAATACCTCTTGGTTTTGCTGACATTCTTTCTCAGGCTCTTCTTTCTGTCATGATCGCGATAAACTGAATGGATATGATGATATTTTGAAGTACATTACAAAATCAGGCAAGGAAGACTTGTATGCATTGCCACTTCTCTGCTATACAACTCCATGAGACAAACAAATGGCTCATTCATAACAGATTGAAGCATTGGTGGGATATGTGGCGTTGTAGCGCATGCGTTTATTAAGATTTGTACGTTCAATATCCTATCTTACCACCGGATATAAGGGGACATACCCTGGAACACAATGGAAGAACCAATGTGAGCAACAAACTAAGATTATATTTGCATATCGATAAGTACTAATTTAAGCATCCCCGGATTATGTCCGGGAGACATTCGAGGGACTTTCGTCTAGACAACGCTGTCACTTTCGTTCCAGGAGTTCATACCACATCACACCCCATCTTTGACCGACCTTTCTAGCATTTATCACAGAATGAGCGATTGTTTACTCCTGTGGAGAGAGATTTTCTTTACCATAATATAACTATCATTGTAAAATAGCTCCATCCCTCATCATGAATTTGTGCAAGTATGGTAATCATTTGAAGATTCAAGCACCTCGGATGTCCCTCTCAGATGATGCTCAATGTTGTGTTTCAGAGGTCTTGTTGCTTTGAATTAGTTCATGTGCAAATTGATTTATGGAGTAGAGTTTGTGTGGGTTGAAGTTGATTACTGTTGAGCTACTCAGACTCTTCATTTTTTGCTCTATAGATGTACATAATTTCAGGCTTTGTAATATATTGGTTGAAGACTTGTTTTTCACTTCAGAATCTAAAATTTTGGAACTAATTTGTTTATTTCGTCTGTAGCGTAAACTCTAAGTAATTGTGTGTCCTGATAAAAAAGATTAGTAATTGTGTGTATATTTAGTTTCTTTTATTTCGCATATGACAAGTAGGGATTATAGATTAATTTGATGGTGCCTTGTATAATATTTTAGCTTGATAAATTTAAAATTCAATATTATTTGTTTTGTCAAATATGAATCTTGATTGGTACCAAATTATGTGTTTATGTATAAAGAAACTAATCACTGATATATGCAACTAATTTTATTTTATTTTATGTACTACATTAATTAAAATTTGATAACGTAAATGATGTTTAAAGAAATTAAATCAGAATAAAAGTGAATTTTTTTCGTATACATAAAATAAAACAATGTCGTTTTACCCAAAGGAAGATAGTTAGATATATAAAAGTTAAATACCCTTAGTTATTGATAAAAAATTATATAGTGGTTTTGGAGAACAAAAACATTTGTTTTCGTTTCCAATTAAATTAATTATTTCTCTTCGTTATTCATATTTTTGTTTTTAAATGGTAAGTTTATATAATTTAATAAAATTATTTCTTTCTAATTTATATGTGAATACTGAAAATACATAAAACTTTATTCCAATTTTTTAATCAATAACATCACATGATTTACGGTGAAATTCAGCTTGTAACAAGCAATAAGTAATTGTAATATTTTGTAAGTGAATATGGATGATGGCCAAGTGTTTGGTTTTATTGCATTCAAATATTGATAGTCGCCAAGTGTTTGTGTTTGTTAAACAAGTAAACAAAAGTATTTAAGTGCCAACTTTTTCAAACTCTAGTCAATATGTCCATTAACGAAGTAAACAAAAGAATTAAATTGCAAACGTTGTAAATGCTACTTAATATATAATGGATCGATCACCAAAATTAATGCTACTGACTCTTTTTTGACCGTGAACTAATTTAGAATAATAAACGAGTATTCAACTGCATGAGTTTTTCAATGCACAGAGCAATTACCAATAAATATGAGTAGTCTTTTACTTTGGTGGCCACTAAATATTACATTTTATATTACCTTAAATGTGTGAGGAATTAAAATGAATTCATACACTCTTAACTGTAAAACATCACCTAAAAGGTCATTACTGAGGCACTTATATTTTTTAATTTATATAATGGTGCATGTATTTCCATTCTAACTTATATCGTACACTTTACAGTTGCAAAAATAGATATATTTTTATTGACGTCTTTTTATTAAAACTACTTTGATTTGACTCAAGTAAATGATTATGTTTCCACTCTGAAACCTCATTTTGATTTTTTTAAATTATTGTTTTTTCATATGAAGAAATTTTATATTATCACATTAGAAAGTTATATAACATAGTATTGGCCCTATTGTAAATAATTCTCTTGATTTCTCTTTCCATTTTCATCTTACTTGAAGATTTATATTCAAATATAGCATTACAATAAGTAGCACGTTATAAATATAAATGATTATGAATCTCTTTTATTGAAAAATATAACGAGCTCCTAAACTAGACAAATGTTTATTATGTCTCTTAACTTGTCTTGAGTTCTATAGAGTGAAATGAATTTAATTGGAACAATTTGACGTGATAGTTGGAGCTGTTGATTTATTCAAAAAATATGATTTCAAGACTTGGAAGGAATCAGAAAAATCGGGCAACCTTGTACTCCGTAAGGACTTAAACAATACTTGGTTTATCATGCATGCCAAGTTGATTTATTTCTCCATTGTTATATAACTAGGTCTCTACAACCCACGGGAATTTAACCAAAAATGGTGCTTTTTGTGTCGATTACACCAATATTTCTCAAAGTCGAGCTTCTGAAGACGTATAGTATCTCACTACAAAAAAAGTCACTAGTGACGCATATTTTGTGAAAGGTAAGGAAATGTCACAATATTTTCTCCACCTTCAGGTGTCACTAAATATTTGTGAGATGTGCACATGTCACTAAACTGAATCCATGTCACAAAATTTAAAAATTAAATTGCGTCTTGAAACATCACAAAAAATATAATGATACTTCAACGCGGCCCATATTCAGCGTGTCATTAAAATATTGTGACGCATTGAAGTATCATTATATTTTTTGTGACACTTCAAGATGCAGTTCAATTTTCAAAGTTTGGGATATGGATTCAGTTTAGTTACATTTTCAATTATTGTGAAATTTCCTTACCTGTCACAAAATATGTGTCACTAATGAATTTTTTTGTAGTGTCTACGTCGAATATACAATTTATAAAACAATGTCAACCCCACAACAATATAGCCTAAATACACAAAGCTGTGAAGATCAGTAGGATTGCAAATTAAAAAATCAGACACCAGTTCCTGTAAAAACTTTCCTTCATAACCATCCCAAATGAAAAACAGATATTAGTTAACAATACATGCAAGTAAAACAACACAAAACAATTAGTAAATTTTGCTTTATCACAGTAGATACAAGTAAAACCTCGCAAACATTTAATTAAGTAGGGGAATATTGGGGAATATTTTAAGAAATAAAATTTGTTTAATATTAAAATCATAAACTTAGAATCAATTCCTAAATATGGTTCAAAACTCCTAAATGCATGTCATAAGGATAATAAAGTAAATTAATCATTAACTTTACCTATACTTAGGAATTTTGTACCTGTAAATAGATTTTCCCTTTATAATTTAGTTTGAAAAGTTTCATTCTTTCTCTGTGCGCGTGTCGGAATTCATCACTAACCCCATACCCTAAAACCTGATATCAACAGGTTGTTAACTGACTTTGTATCAAAATATTTGTAGGTCAGTTACTATTGCAGAATGCTCTGTCCTAATGATGTTGTGATCTTCAAAAGTCCTCAGGTACTCCAGGAAGTGGGACATATTGGTGACGATATTTTCATCAAACAAGTTGTTGCTAAAGGAAAGAGAAGTGGTTGAGGTTTAAACATGTTTTTCCCTTTTGTAACTACGGAATTGTAAATGGGGTTTTGAAGGTGAGTTGGCATAGTTTAAAATTAATTGTATCCAAATGCAGATACACGAGGGGAAGCTCGTTGGAAATGGGGTGCTGAGAAGTAAAAATTATATTCTTGAAGCACCAATTACACAAGTTGTAAGTCGGAATCTTTGTCTCTTTCATTTAGCCACTTTGTGGCGCTTATTTTCGTGATAGGAATGCACAGGTAACATTGACTGCAATGGAAAGCATCATCCCGGATTTAAGACTCGTAAGAATCAACTCAACAAATTAAATATAAAATTTCACACATAGACCAACTGATTGATATGCCTAATTATTGTGATGTTTTAGTAAAGTTAACATTAATTTAGCATAGCTGGAAAATGTCAAAAGAAAGAATTGAGAAAATTTGTTTAATCAACGCCGCTGGGAAAATTAGTGTAAAAGAATCTATTATTTAATTTCAAAGCAGTGATGGTACTGTTTGATATTTTTGTGTTTTTTTAATTGTGAGGTGTCCTGTGATGACTTCAGATTTATGGAAATGAAGTCTTCCGCCACATGGTGGAAATTTATTTTCTTCAGCTTTGTTGCCTCTCGTATTTGAGGAGATTTCTGCTAGCAGATTAGGTGGTTTGGAAGTGAACTTGCTTCGTACAAGCAAGGAGCACGTTCACTTCATCTGCGGAAAGATATTTACCTAGCCGCAGCAGAATAATTTGTGAGACTTGAACTTTTAATTCTTGTGCCATTTAGTAATTTTTCAATCTTAGTATTAATGTTTTCTTACTTGAATGATTTGCTTAGGAAGTATTGGTACAATGATTATTTTCTCTGAGCATTTGTTTGTCTTCATGAATACTTTGATATGGTTAACGCTGACCAAAATAGTACTCAGGCTCTTTGGGCTTTACATAATTTGGTGCTTGAATACGGTCAGTTTACCTCTCTTGAGCTAGAAGATTTTTCTACCTGAAAAAGATAGCACCGTCCAATACATAAGTTTTTGCTATGGAATATCTTCCAACACTACATCTTGGTAATGTCATTTTTCCCTGCTCGGGATGTCTTGTAAGGAGTTTAGTATAGCTAGGAAGATACAAAGCTCATTTAATGCGTAACTAATAGTCGTGCATTCTGAGCTAGAAGTTTTTTAGGTTATCCCTTCTATGGCTCTTGTTGTTGGATAGCTTGGTGTAAAGCTTAGAGGGATTTCAAAAAAGGCACATCTCGGCACTTCTGCATCATCTGCTTATTTGAATGAGGTAAGGTGTATTTTGTCGCTGTCACAACTTCCTTGTTTTATCACTGTTTCAAAAAAAATTATGCAAATAGAAAAATTGCTGTATAATCTGTGATTTATTTATTTTTGGAAATAGTTTCTACTGCCATTTGTTTTTGTGAAGACAAATAATGCACAACTCTGTGAAAACACTAGGTTTCAGCTGCTTGCATATGTAGACCGCACTATTACATTGGAAGAAGATTAAGGTGTTCATTCCTCATAACTCATAAGTGCTAACCATATACTTTTGCTTCATAACTACGAGATTTTTTTAAAATAATAATAATTCTACCACTGTAAGCTGAATGATATATAATTAATGCTTAATACTATAAAACAAATTGATATCATGATCAGGCAACCCATACAACTTCTGGGAACATTCATACCAAATTAATGCTGCTAACCGTTAAATTCTGAAGTTTAATGTTCTGTTAGTTTGTGATCATTTTGAAATTTCAAAATTTGACCATATTTATCCCATGAATTGTGATGTCGAAACTGAATAATAAATTATGAGAATGATTAATTAACACTCTGGTTGATTCTCGCTGGGCCAAAACCACTCAAACAAAAGCTTCTCTGGTTGCAGGAAAACAAAACACAGCTTTGCGATAATTTATCTGAGGGACAATAAGATCGAAAAGATAAAACTATTCGATGCAAACCCTGATTACATCCAGGCTTTCATGGATGATTGCATCCATAATGTCAGGC
The DNA here is from genome assembly GCA_032355745.1 of Rubia rechingeri. Lineage (NCBI taxonomy): Eukaryota > Viridiplantae > Streptophyta > Magnoliopsida > Gentianales > Rubiaceae > Rubia > Rubia rechingeri. The sequence goes on from JAULKL010297361.1 coordinate 9,763, forward strand.
ATTCACTTCAATCCATCTCATTCTCAGAATCCTGAACGAAATGCTCTCCCTTCTCAGCTCTTCCCCTGTCGCCGCCGTTACTTGGGTCTCCCATAATGTCTCCAAATACCATTCTCTCTCCCTTCTTTCATTCTTTCTCACGATTTACTCCTTCTGCTTTGATGATTTATTACCATTTTGGGATTTGGAAACACAAATTGATAGTACTAGGGTAATTCTCTGGCAGATATGTTGTAGTTGGAAATGAGCCTTGCAATTGGAAATACAAATCTTTGTTGTGGATTGATCCTAATACGAATTGTTGATGAGGACTAAAATAGAATAATTAGAATTTGATTAGGATTAAAACTTCATTATGGGTAATAGATTAAATAATCCATTAAAATTACCTGAATTTAAGATTGCTGTACCTGTACTTAGATGT